>CM031237.1:828379930-828622430 GCA_018340775.1 Taxus wallichiana var. yunnanensis | reverse complement strand
GGTTAATATAGTAAATTTCCACCACAAATACAATCATGGACTTCCTGGATAACATGAGGAAATTCATGGGATTAAAGACATTGAAGAAGAATACCATAAAATCCACGTTTGTAAATAATGCCACCTAGGATAACTCGGTGGTTAGCATGCTAGAGAAATTATCTCTTCACATTTTTAGGTAGATCGGGGGATGATGTATTTGGATGAATAATCTAAGATTTAGGAATACCAAATATTTGATGAATTAAATTCAATAATATTAACCTAGGGTAATTCATGGAAAGGTCGATCATGACAATGAATAATGAGAGGAATCTAGGAATCCTTTGTTGTCCATGAGATAAGAGTTGTGAGGGATGTCATCGTATCGATGAAATGATTAGTGGATGTGGGAACAAATTGGATGGTGTATGAATGAAAGGCTTAGAGAGAATATGAACAATGTCACAATTTTTTGAAGGGTATTGTTTTTGCACTTATACTCATGGGTTATTTGTTTGATGATAAGTTTTGAGTCGTCATATATGTCAAGGGTTGGAACACCTAGGAAGACAGCGGTTTTAAGGCCTAAAATAAGGGCTTCGTATTCGCCATATTATTTCTACACTCAAAATATTATTTGTTGGCAAGATGAATAGGAGTATCCCAATGAGGAATGAGAATGAAACTTGGACCTCCCCCTTACTAACACTTAGAACCTTTGAAGAAGATGGTCATCTTAATAATTCCATACTCGTGGTGAAAATGATTGAACGATTCATCTAGGAATTTCACATGAGGTAAATGTGTGTACTAGGAAGAGGGAATATGCTAACTGGTTAGAAATATCTTGGCCCTTAATGGATTTTCAAATAATAAACTCTATGTCAAACTCAGTCATGATAATGATCCATCGAGTAACGTGATCACCGTTATAAACGTTTATAATGCAATGTCTTAAGAAGATGGAAGCTAGTAATGACATAAGTATTTTCATTGAGAATATAGTGTCAAATTTTAGAGGTGGCGAAGAAGAGAGTGCAACATAGATTTTCATATTTAATGTAGTGAGTCTTGTAGTCATAAAGGGTACAACTAATATAATAAATAGCATGCTCATGACCTTGGTCATCACGATGTGATAACATGGCTCCTAAAGCATGATCAACGAAAGAGATATATAGATATAAGGGCTCCCTCGTGTGGGGGTGTAAGAAATGGAGGAGATAAAAGTTATTGTTTAAGGTCATTGTTTTCGCCAAATCATAGCACCCTCCGAATGGCCGGGATGTGAATAGGACGTTTGGTATGATTGGGACACATGGGATCACCTCTCAAGCTTGTGGGACTTGGGCTCGAGGTGAACCTCCCGAGAAGGCCGCTTCCTCTTCCTAAACTAAGTCTTGTACTACTCCTAGTGTAACAAAAATGATTATCTAGTCCTATGCTAACATTTTCATGGGGTTTTAGGGAAAGAGATTTACAGAAATGAAACTATACTAGGGATGGTGATGCACCAAATAAAGGGTGTCTTCAGACTCAAGAAGGGTTAATTTGAAGAGGGTGTGTGCACCACAGGTCAACTTCACCTACTACAACTTAGAGAGGGTATAAGATACCACAAACTAAGAGACACGCATTCCATTTGTTAAACTTTATCGACAGAGAAATATACCGGTTTCCCAAAGAAGGATGAACTCAAGAAGGGTGAACAGACACCACAACTCAACTAAATGCAATACTTCACCACTCTATAAGCACGTAACTCCAAGAACCTGCAATAGAACTTAAACTTGCACAAAGTGTCCCCGCAAGTATGAGAAAGGCACAAAGAAGCACGAAGGATGAAAGGACCGAGATTAGTCACAAAACACACACTTTTATTGCTTGAATAACATGCACAATGCATCATACATTCGAAGAGGCAATAGTTGCCATTACATGGTCCTTGAAGAGGAGGCTTGAAAGTTCTCTCAACACACAAGAACAACTTGCAGAAGAAATAGGATTCTTGAAAAGTATACACTACTTTGAGATATCTAACTCTGTCCAACTTATGCAACTATTGGAACCCCTTGAAATGAGCTTCCAACTTACATTTATAGAAGAATATGTGAGAAAGAAGAGGAAATGGTCATAATTACATTCCTAAAATGAAGGCCCATGATGTATTTATTACAATTAGTTGAACCACTTGAGAAGGTTCCATCATGGGTCATTAATTGCCTGATGACCTAGTCTTCTCAATTAATCAAAAGAATATTTAAATAAAATATTTAAATAATAATAATAAATATTATTATTAAAATATTTAAATAAAAATATTAATTTAATTAACATAATGTTGGGACCCCCGCTTGACCTATTTGACTTGAAGAGGAGGGGGTCCACGTGGATAGAGTCTCGCACATAGCCAAACTCGATGAGCTTCAATCCTCTAACTCGGTGTTGCAATCGATTTTGAACCCCACACTAACTCTTTCCTTGCTTTGGTAATTGCGCTCTTTTGCATTGAGTCCTTCGAATGGCGAGCTATCAAAATCGATTCTTATCATTTTCCTCTAGTTAACTCGAGGCCATTTATGCATTCCACATTCAAACTTCATGAAACATCACCACGAGCTCCCCGTGAAGTCACCGAGCTCTTCATCATGCAAACGATCTTACCTTTTACGGCTCAAATTCACTTGAATATCGAGCTTAACCCAATATTTCTAAAAGAACGGTTTTACCACAATGCTCATGATTCTTCCTTATCATATAACACTTGTAGTAAGAATGTTTTGGCTTTGCCATAATAAGCACAATTTGTACCCTCCAAACGATGAGAAAATGCCATTACCAATAAAGACCTAATGCTGCCATGATGATGACCCAGGCTCATGCCCATAACATGTCGATAGACACCTTTGAGACTGATTTTTGAACAAAAGAACCCTTCGGTATTTTGGCACTTTGCATTTGGAAATCTCGGCTCCAATAAAAATTATGCCACTATTGGGATCTTAGTATGGCATAGGTAGCTATGAGCTACACAATATACTCATTTTTCCATAAACTAAAAAGATCCTTAAAAAAAAATACATTGAACAACTCGGGAAACCAGGAGAACCTTGGAAAAATGTACAGGTATCAACGATATGAATTCTTCCTTAGTCGTGAATCAAAGCTAATAGAAATAAAGCTAGATAAAATTAGCTTTAACTACAGTATAATTGTCCATTGTAAAAAACAAGTTTCTCTGAACCTGGTAACAGAATACTTTTATTGTCTGATTGGACGTACATAATGGAAGGGTATAAATATTGCCTATTGCCCTCAGAGTTTCTCAAAGAGACCATTTACAAGTAACAAGGATGTAGCATACAAAATGGCCAACCAGGTATTTCAGAGTTGACCTTCACATTCAATTCATTTCAAGGAGAAAAAATGCTGAGCAATATGAATCGTTTCATTTTGCACCGTTTTAAACCTTCATCTCCTGATTCAGGCAAATTTTATGAAGCCTTGAATAGCGTGACTCCAATCCATCGTACATGGCAGTGAATATTTGTTTCCTGCAGCTGCCATTCGATACTGAATAGATAACAACATAGTTGGTCAACCTGCTTGCTGGAAGCGCTAAAAAAAAAAATTCTACTGTACTGCAACATGCCTGCTGCCTGTTGCGTGGGAGTTTGTCTCACGACCACCGAACCATCAGAGCCCGAACGTCTGCAGACTCATTCGCTTCATGGCTCCTCGATGTATGTTCATACCCTGTTCCAAAGCTCTTATTGTGGCACAGGCTAGAAGTATGCTGGCAAAGGTGAACTGATCAGGTCGGACATCTGCTTTATTACATTCAAAGGAAAATAAGATCAACGCTTCGTGAGGAAACCCGTGTCTTCGTGAATCATGTACTTATGGTATTCCATGAGAAGGCATCTCTTTCTTGTGAAAGCATATTCCCGGAAATGCAGTGTCGCAATAGTTGAAGATATGTAGACGAGTTTACATGTGGATGTTATGTGTGTGTGCAATGTGTGGAGCCTCCTTCACCTATCTCCGTGTCATACTCGATTTTGGCCAGGCTAGACCACCACGTCCAATCCTATTAAACACTTCAACTGTCTCATTCCCACGTTCCCAGACTTACCTTCCGAGTGACTCGCACAAAGACTCGGATCCTGTTTAAACGGCCCATGCGGAAGTATCATGTTGGATAGCCATCGTAATTTTTCCACTTGGCAATCTGATCCAATTTTTCCAACTCACGGAAGTCTGATCATGGCTTACCACGGTTATATTTCCACTTGGCAATCTGATCCAATTTTTCCAACGTGGAGTGAACAGCCTCAGCGCGGGATTAACAGCTTGGCCCGCCATCATCAAATTTCCACTTCTTGACTTGGTCATACCAGCTCCAAATCCCCCCGCGTGGAATTTCTTCTTTGGCTTGCCATCCACGAAAACCCACTTGGCATTTGCTTTATTTCCCACGTCCGAGATTGGAGTGTGGGGTTTCGTTATCATTTGGCCATATTTCATTTTGGACAAATGGCCACCGATTTCCACTTTTCCACTCGAAATGAGGAGACATTATTTTCAAGGCAAACATTTCAGCTGTAGCTTGTAAGGTGTGATAATTCCGACAGAATCCTTTATGCTCGCCAACTTAGTGACTCGTTGAAGATGCTCATATAATTGCAAAGAAAATTATGCTCCATGAATATTCTGATATGAAACAGTTCCACCTCTATGAGATCCACTTCCATGAGTTACATCGTAAAACAAGTAAGATCTCGATAGAGAATCTTTGTAATAAATTTCCTCAGGTCTCCTGGTAACACTCTCACTGTCACTTAATCGATTTTCATAAAAATATCTTGAAGGAAAATCCCAAATTTGAGGATGCATTCGATGCTGAACAGATAAAAACATAGTTGGATGACCTACTTGCTGGAAGTGCTCAAAAGAACTTCTACTATACTGCAACATGTCAACTGCCTGTTCACCAAATGCTCGGCCGAGGAAGGTCTGAACAACGTCAGCGAAAATATATATATTGTATTCACTAATACCCTAGCCATTCTTGCTGCCTCTGCGAGCTTACCATTGTAAAATTATTTCGAGTAGGCCTCCCAGTTTTGCATTAATCAATGAGCCCTAGAATTGTATCCTAGAAACCATCTTTAATGCATCCACACGAAACGAGTTGCCTTGAATTATCCATCATGCTTGATGAGTCCCATTGATAGGGCTCCATCACGTATCTCTATTTACGCAACGATCTCCATTCATTTTATGACACTCTTGATGCCTTGGCTTGCGTTTGAATCACCCTAGCTCTGCAGAATGTGTCCTAAAATAAGCTCAACACATGATCTCCAAAATGAATGAGTCACGAAGATGAGTCGAACTCCTTATCTCTGCCTTCGCTTCCACCTATGTTTGAACCTTTCCAATTCATTGAGACTTTATTGATAGCTCAAACTTTGACTCTCCCTGACTCGGCCTTAACTTCCACCTGCATCGATCTCTACCAAGATCCTTATAGAGTTCCCTTCATTCGTCAATTTTCAACGAGCTATATTTTGCATTAACAAGACCTCGTCGAGCTCTTACAACTGAGAGTCTCTACTGAGATGATTTCTGAGATGACTATCAATTTGACACCGGATTCTCTATCAACTCGACCCCGAACTCTTTACTGAGTTGAGATCAACTGGGTGCCTTTTGATACTAGGTGATCTCTCATATGTAATTTAAGAATTATTTTTAATTATTGCATCTCGATAATAACCAAAGGTGGGTTCTTGGGACTATTTTTTTCATTTTGAACGTGATAGGACCCATTGTCCAATCTTGCCATGTGTGCAAAATTGGATAGCATTTTTGACAACCTCTCGGGATGATTGCCTGCTAAGCATGATTCCAAAGAGCCTTAAGTCATCCATTGGGCATGGAGTCCGTGTTAGAATCCACGAAAGTAGTATGATTTTCTTTGACCATCCTGCAAATTCTTTAGGCATTGCTTGATATCCTGACCTCCACGGAATGCTAAGCATGAAGTATACTAAATCATTGAATGCTTGACATCCATGGAACACCTGCAAAATTTGAATGAAGCAGATTTTGAACTGTTATGGAAACCTTGAACCTTTCTTCTCCTCGACACCTTCCAATGATGAAAGAATGTGCGAACAACACAAAACAAAACAACAAGGAAAGAAAAACAACAACACACAACAATGTGCATAAGCACTTAGAGGAAAACACCTAATTTAATCTGCATAAGGGGTGAACGCTTCTCAAAAACAAGCTTTGAGATGTATCCCATTCACATGAATGGGCGTTCTTCTCCATTGAGCCTAGATAGATTTTAACGACAGAATTTGCCTCTTTGCAACTTGTGATGATATATGGCCCACTCCAGAGTGTCAAACTTGGCATGCCTGCTGTTTGGCCCCGTCTCATCCCATTTGAGAACTAAATCTCCCTCTTGAAAACACCTGTTGGATGCCTTCTTATCAAAATATTTCTTAACTTGAGCCTGATGCTGCTCCAAAGTTTTCATAGCCTTGTCTTGTACTTCCTCTAACTCCATGAGTTCAGCAAACCTTATTGTCAGAGGATCACTCTCTATAACTTCAAGTTGATGAGCTAACTCCAAAGAAGGTAACTCCAATGAGAGTGGGAGTTTTGCCTCTCTTCCATATACAAGAACGAAAGGAGAATTTCCGATGGCCCTTTTAGGTGTGATCCGATCTGCCCATAAGGCAGTCTTAAGTTGTGTATGCCAAGTCCTCTTGTTAGTCTCCATTGTGCACTTAATAATCCTTATGAGGTTTTTGTTGCTAGACTCAGCCAATCCGTTTCCTTGAGGATAGTAATTGGATGAAGTTTTGAGGTATACCCCATTTTTAACAGCCCATTCACTCAATTTCATACCAAGAAAAGCTAGCGCATTGTCTAAAATGACTGTAAATGGAACACCGAACCTCGTCATTATACCCTCCAAAAAATCTAGAACTGCCTTTTCATTGCTCTCTTTTAATGCTACCACCTCTGTCCATCGAGTAAAATAGTCTGTTGCGGTAAGGACCCACTTATGTCCGTCACTGGATGGAGGATTAATCATTCCGATGAAGTCCAACCCCCATTGAACAAAGGGTTGATCCACTTGAATTGATGCGCAGGAAGAGCTGCCGCTTCAAGTTACCTGTGAAAAAGGAACATTTCTTACATTTCCTTACCTAGAGATGGGCATCCTTGAATAAATCGCCAATAGTAGCCATCTCACATGATCTTGGTAGTTTTTGTTCATGCGAGAATAATGTCCTTCGAGATAGGCCATTATGAAACTCTTCTAGTATCTTACCGACTCGAATTGCTCGGTCCTATGCATCAAAGGAGGACGCCGTTCAAATATTTTCGAAAGATAACTCTATCTACCAAAACATATGGGATAGATTGAAGATGGAAAGTTTGTCTTTGGTTTTTATCCATGTTTGCGGGTATGCTCCCGAGAAGATGAAATTCTTCATTTTGGATAACCAATCAGCTTGATCAACATTTTCATCAGTATTTAGGAGTGTCGCGTCCTCATTACTTTTTGATTCCATGTCTCATTGCAAGTTGCTTGACATAAACCCTTACCTCCGACAAGTTTAGTGACTTTGATGTGCACATCATACTCCATTACCTTCATGATCCATCCAAAGACGCTTTTCATTCATTTCTTTGTTAAGAAAATCTCCTCGACACTGGATGAGACACCATTAGATGAATCTTGTTGTTGGACAACATGTGCTTAAATTTCTTCAAAGCTCGAATAACCGCAAAGACTTGCTTTTCAATGAATGAGTATTTGAACTTGTAGTCTTTGAGGGATTGATCAAGAAAGTGATCGGTTGCTCCATCGAAGTTGTTGTTTTGTTGGGTGAGGATCCTGAAATGCTCTCTTGACTGCAAAAGCATAAAGGATAAAATCTTTGTCAAACTCGGGGTTCTGACAAGCGTGGGAGCTTGGGAAATGGCTGTTTTGATGGCTTCAAAGCTTTCTCATCCTTCCTTTATCCATGAGAATGGCATGTTTTTCTTTAGCATGGTTGTCAGTGGTTTAGCCAATGTCGCAAATTGAGGGATGAATCTCCGCACGAAATTTATGGTTCCCGAAAACTCTGAGACCCTTCTTGTGACTTGGGAGAGATAAGGACATAATTAAATGAATTCTCGGCCGGATCGATTGATAATCCTTCCGCTGAAACCACATGCCCCAACAATTTTCCCTGCACCGCAAAATACATTTCTTAGGGTTAAGTGAAACCCCAAATTCCCTACACCTTTGGAAAACTTTCCTTAGATGCGTTATGTGATCTTCGCATGCTTAGAGTATATAGTTATATCATCAAGGTAAACTAAAATAATATCGTTGATTAGTCCCTTAAATGCCATGTCCATAGCTCATTAGAAAGTAGCTCCAAAGATTGGACAATCGAATGGCATTTTATCAGAGCATATGTGCCCCACTTGTAGTGAAAGTCGTTTTCAATTGGTCGATTCTTGGACTAGGATTTGATTGTAACCTGAATATCCATCAAGCAAAGAAAATATTTGAGCTCCTCGCACCGTTTGAAGGATCTGATCCATTGATGGAAGAGGATAATGGTCTTTTAATGACACATGATTCAAATCCCTGAAATCTACACATAACTGGATCTCTCCATTCTTCTTCCTCACGGGCACCAAATTGGCTACCCATGAGGAATGCTTGATGGGAAAAATTATACAGCCTCGATGAGCTTGGTTAGCTCCTTTCTCATTAGTGGCTCAATTTTGGGATTAATTGGTCTCTATTTCTCGAAATTAACCAAGCTTAGCATTAGGATCCAGCTTCAATGGTATGTTGTGCTAGACACTGATCAAAACCACACACGATCTTTATAGTTCCATGCAAAGATGTCATGATAATCTTGACAAAGTTTGATGAAAGCTTCTTTCTCTTCGTATACACACTTTTCCAATTTTAAGAAATTTTTTATTTGATACTTCAACTTCCTCAAAATATTCTCCTCGACCACCATGTTAGGGCTTTGTCTTATGGCTTGGTCATCCGAATTGAAAATGGATTCCAAAGTGACTAAACCTTTTAGTAACTTGTTGCTTTTCAATTGAATAATTTGCTCACCATATGACTCCTACAACTTATCTTGATTCTTTGTAGCAAACTCCACCTCTTCTTATAGGAAGAGGACAATTTGTTTGTCACTATCAAACACTTGCCAACTACTCACATTATCAAGGACTACTGGTCGAACCACCATTTTAACAAATTGCTGCCCTTCTTTCATGATATCAACTGGTATGTTGTATTGTGAACCAATTGTAGCAAGCCTATCTGCATCTTGATTTTGATCTCTAGGGATTGCATGGATTCCAAAAGCTTTGAAATCTTCAATCGTGTCCCGACTTCGGTTCTTGTATGATCTTAAAAGATCATTTTGGATGCACTACATGCCGAAAATTAATGAACAACTAACTCACTATCTCCAAAACAAATCGGAGGCCTTGATTCCCTTCCTTTGGGCTAGTTGAATTCCTTGCACAAGAGCCTTGTATTCAAAGAACATATGTTAGTGCAATCAACTACAACCGGAAAGATGAGAATTACTTATCTCCCTCGGAGAAATTAACATAACACCAGCACCATATCCATTCTTACTTCTTGAGCCATCGAAGAACAATTTCCACAATCCTTCAGAATCACTTGGTGTTTTGACAAGTTGTGGTATGATTGTATCTTCTTCATGGATACAAGAAGTACCTAATCCTCGCTTCTTCCAAGACCAAGAAACCAACTTCTTCTTCGCCAATACATCAGCGTAGGGATCGTACTTTCAATGATCTCTACTTAATTCATCTAGCAAAGTATCGGGGCTTCCTCAACAAGGGTGGTTGGTTCATGATCGGCATCTTCCTTCTTGATCACCGATGGTGTAATTTCCATTTTTTGGGACTAGCAGCAGTAGGGTTCTATATGATTATGGCAGACGGTTCTGCCCTTATAGTTACTTTGGTTCCGTATCGAGTCCTAAGAATCATATGTGACCAATCGGCTGATAGGTAACCGCCCATCTTGGCAGTGAAATCCCGTGATAGGCAGATGGAAAAGAGAGGAGGGAGATCGATGACCGATATATCTTGGGTGAATGACAAACTTGGGCATGCCTCGAATGGTAAGTTGAAGTCCTTTGATAACCCCAACAGCCTAACACAAATGCATCCAAATTGAACAACCCCTCTTGTAAATTAGTGCATATTGTATGCCTAGTACATCTGTAATTTGTTTCGCATGACGCATCTATCGGCACCGTAATCGATCATGCAATTATGTACCAGGTGGTCGCCAATGATCAAGGAAATGTAGAATGGTGGTGGTTTGTTTGCCGTAGGAATTATTTTCCCTTCCGGTTGACACAAATTTGTAGCATTTGTCACTCCATGGCTTGGTGATCCGCTGGTTGTACTAAAACTATTCATAGCTTCTTGCAATGTGCTCTTTGGGAAGGATCGAGAGTGCGTCCCACATGGTAACGCTGATTGGTTTTCTTCATTTGTTTTACTATGTCAAGGGACTTGCTCCAACTTTGATGACACTTTTTTGGGCATTGGGGTCCTCCTTTGAAAAATGTTTGTTGGGTACCGTGATGCTTGAGAACCATCTTTCCTCGCGTGGCTAGCCGGTGTTTCTAGTGATTTCTTTCCCACATTTTTATCAACTCGCCGTTTGAAACCCGTGTTGAGAAGTGGATGCTAGATCAGCTTCGAGAGGTTGAGGCTCCATTGCTGCTCTCTTTTTGGAACGAGTGTTTGCCGCCACCGATGAAGAATCTATATTTAATCCGCAAAAATCTTCTTCTTGCCAGCTTAGCAAAGCGGATTCTTCAGTGCTCGCGGTTGATCTGTTGCTTCTTCGCGAGATTAATTATTTGTTAACTCAAGGGGAAAATACACTTTTAACCATAAGGGCCTCGTCTAAGAACCCCATTGGGACAAAGATTTTTATTGTGAGGTTAAGGGCAAGGATAACACCATTCGTAGTCTTGAACTAGATTATTTTGAATGTGTACTATAGCTCTAGATGAGCTAGCCAAGAGAGGTTCTCAAAGTTCAAGGGCCTGACATTTGCAACTTTACTTGTAGTTTGATTTCTAGGCTAATTGTTCCCTTGAAAAGGAGAACAGCTTAGCTTGACATCGCTGATTTTGTGGCTAATATAGACGATTGTATTGAAATTGTTGCCTTTTGAGTGCAACGAGCTCATTTCCAAAATTTTACAAGAGGACTTGACTTCAAATAGGTCATTTGAAGAGGCAGGGAAGATTGAGATGGTTTCTTGAGTCTACTGGAATAGGAGCAATGATAGGTTGATGATTCGTAAGATCCGGAGAAAAGGGCATTGGTGGAGCTATCTTTCCAAATTTCAATCAAAGAATTCTCTAAACTTATGGCAACTTCGTAAGCATCGTGAAGTGTAGTCCCTCCCATGGACTGGATCATAACCGCTACATCGCTATTCAAGGCTTGTAAATAGTACAAGAATACATTATGCGCAGTAAGGCTTTACGAGCGGCGAATCCTATTCCAAGTTCTATGGAATCGGTTGAAATCACTCATGTATTCTTCAAGGAAGCTCTCTTTATGGTAGTAGTTGTTCCAAAAGTGATAGGTGATCACTTTTGTCTTCAAATTGTTTACATAGATTTTCTCCCAACTCGTCCCAAGTTGTTATAGTGCCAACACCTAACCCGCGAACCCATCAAGCGCTTTTCCTCTTGAAAGAGGTAGCAAGAAGTCTAACCGCAACGTTGTCTTCAAAGTGATATTATGTACCGCATGAGATGCGGCTACATCAAAGATATACTCCACTCGAGTAACGTGAGTTTCCCCATGTAGAAGGGTAAACTTTTGAGTGTCGTAAATGGTATCGGGTCACATTGAGCCAACATAAGAGGGCTGCTTGCATTGAAAGGGGGAAAAACTTGGTTCCTCGCCATAGCAACGAAAGGTTGATTGTTCCTGGGTGGAGGAAATCTTCCATAAGGAGGAGTTGAATGACCCCTACTAGGTAAATCTACAACTGGGGATGTGGAAATGCCTCTTCTTCTTCTTTGAGGAGACAAGGAAAGTTCGATATGCTGATAATTTCCTTTCTTTGAAGAAGCTCTTGTCTGAATTATTTGCATAAGTTACTGCACTGAGATTTGGAATCCAAAGATATAGAGTCGCCAGGTACTTTGACTTGTGTAAGTGAGAAGAGAAGTACCAACTCGTCCCACTGGGCGTGCCAAAAACTATTGTCGCCAAATCACTGCACCCTCCGAATGGCCAGAATGTGAATAGGAAATTCGGTGTGATTGGGACACATGGGATCACCTCTCAAGCATGTGGGACTTGGGCTCGAGGTGAACCTCCTGAGAGAAGGACGGCTTCCTCTTCCTAAACTAAGTGTTGTTACTCCTAGTGTAACAAAAATGATTATCTAGTCCTACGCTAACATTTTCATGGGGTTTTAGGAAAGAGATCTACGAAATGAAACTATACTAGGGATGGTGATGCACCAAATAAAAGGTGTCTTCGCACTTAGGAAGGGTTAATTTGAAGAGGGTGTGTGCACCATAGGTCAACTTCACCTACCGCAACTTAGAGAGGGTACAGATACCACAAACTAAGAGACACGCGTTCCCTTTGTTAAAATTTATCGACCAAGAAATATACCAGCTTCCCAAGAAGAAGGATGAACTCAAGAAGGGAGAATAGACACCACAACTCAACCGCATGCAATACTTCACCACTCTATAAGCACGTAACTCCAAGAACCTGCAATAGAACTTAAACTCACAGTGTACACGAAGTATGAGAAAGGCACAAAGAAGCACGTAAGGATGAAAGGACCGAGATTAGTCACAAAACACACACTTTTATTGCTTCAATAACATGCACAATGCATCATACATTCGAAGAGGCAATAGTTGCCATTACAGTCTTGAAGAGGAGGCTTGAAAGTTCTCTCAACACACAAGAACAACTTGTAGAAGAGAGAGGATTCTTGAAAAGTATACACTCGCCTGAGATATCTAACTGTCTAACTTGTCCGAACTGCGAACCCTCAAATGAAATGAGCTTCCAACTTACATTTATAGAAGAATATGTGAGAAAGAAGAGGAAATGGTCATAATTACATTCCTAAAATGAAGGCCCATGATGTATTTATTACAGTTAGTTGAACCACTTGAGAAGGTTCCATCATGGGTCATTAATTGCCTGATGACCTAGTCTTCTCAATTAGTTAAAAGAATATTTAAATAAAATATTTAAATAATAATAATAAATATTATTATTAAAATATTTAAATAAAAATATTAATTTAATTAACATAATGTTGGGACCCCCATTGACTGTTTGACTTGAGAGGAGGGGGTCCATGTGGATAGAGTCTCAGACATAGCCAAACTCGATGAGCTTCAATCCTCCGACTCGGTGTTGCAATCGATTTTGAACCCCACACTAACTCTTTCCTTTCTTTGGTAATCGCACTCTTTTCGCATTGAGTCCTTCGAATGGCGAGCTATCAAACTCGATTCTTATCATTTTCCTCTGTTAACTCGAGGCCATTTATGCATTCCATGTTCAAACTTCATGAAACATCACCACGAGCTCCCGCGAAGTCACCGAGCTCTTCATCCAAAGAAACGATCTTACCTTTTCTCGGCTCAAATTCACTTGAATACCGAGCTTAACCCAATATTTCTAAAAAGAATGGTTTTACCACAATGCTCACGCTCTTCCTTATCATATAACACTTGTAGTAAGAACGCTTTGGCTTTGCCATAATAAGCACAATTTGTATCCTCCAAACGATGAGAAAATGCCATTACCAATAAAGACCTAATGCTGCCATGATGATGACCGATGCTCATGCCCATAAAATGTCGATAGACACCCTCAGACTGATTTTTGCCAAATAACCCTTCATATTTTGGCAAAGGCATTCAGCAATCTCGGCTCCAATCAACAATTATGCCACTATTGGGATCTTAGTATGGCATAGGGTAGCTATGAGCTACACAATATACTCATTTTTCAAGAAACTAAAAAGATCCTTAAAAAAATACATTGAACAACTCGGGAAACTAGGAGAACCTTGGAAAAATGTACAGGTATCAACGATATGAATTCTTCCTTAGTCGTGAATCAAAGCTAATAGAAATAAAGCTAGATAAAATTAGCTTTAACTACAGTATAATCGTCCATTGTAAAAACAAGTTTCTCTCGAACTCGTAACAAAATACTTTTATTGTCTCGATTGACGCATACATAATGGAAGGGTATAAATATTTCCTATTGCCCTCAGAGTTTCTCAAAGAGACCATTTACAAGTAACAAGGATGTAGCATACAAAATGGCCAACCAGGTATTTCAGAGTTGACCTTCACATTCAATTCATTTCAAGGAGAAAAAATGCTGAGCAATATGAATCGTTTCATTCTGCACCGTTTTAAACCTTCATCTCCTGATTCAGGAAAATTTTATGAAGCCTTGAATAGCGTGACTCCAATCCATCGTACACGGCAGTGAATATTTGTTTCCTACAATACCATTCGATACCGAATGTATAAAAACATAGTTGGTCAACTCCTTGCCGCAAGCGCTCAAAAAAAAAAAAATTCTACCGTACTTTATGAACATGCCTCGCTGCCTATCTATGGCGTGGGAGTTTGTCTCGCGACCACCAAACCATCAGAGCCCGAACATCTGCAGACTCATTCACTTCACGGCTCCTTAATGTATGTTCATTCCATACCTGCTTCCAAAGCTCTTATTGTGGCAAAGCTAGAAGTATGCTAAGCAAAGGCGAATCGATCGTTTGGACATCTGTTTGTTGCATTCGGTGAAACAAGATCAACGCTTCTTGAGGAAATCCGTGTCTTTTGTGAGTTGTAATTATGGTATTCCATGAGAAGGCGTCTCTTTGTTGTGAAAGCATATTCCTGGAAATGCAGGTCTGCAATAGTTGAAGATATGTAGATGGGTTTACAGGGATGTTATGCGTGGTAAGCAGAATGTGTGGAGCCTCCTTCACCTATCTCCATGTCATACTCGATTTTGGCCAGGCTAGACCACCACATCCAATCCTATTAAACACTTCAACTGTCTCATTCCCACGTTCCCCGACTTACCTTCCGAGTGACTCGCACAAAGACTCGGATCCTGTTTAAACGGCCCATGCGGAAGTATCATGTTGGATAGCCATCGTAATTTTTCCACTTGGCAATCTGATCCAATTTTTCCAACTCGCGGAAGTCTTATCATGGCTTACCACGGTTATATTTCCACTTGGCAATCTGATCCAATTTTTCCAACGCGGAGTGAATGAAATTTCAAGGGATTAATGTAACAATTAGACCGCCATCATCAAATTTCCGCTTCTTGACTTGGTCATACCAGCTCCAAATCCCCCCGCATGGAATTTCTTCTTTGGCTTGCCATCCATGAAAACCCACTTGGCATTGCTCGCCTGAATCTCCCCCGTGGAATTTCTTCTTTGGCTTGCCATCCACGAAAACCCACTTGGCATTGCTCGCCTTATTTCCCACGTCTGGGATTGGAGTGCAGGGTTTCATTATCATTTGGCCAGATTTCGTTTTGGACAGATGGCCACCGATTTCCACTTTTTGCTCGGGCCAGTGAGGAGACATTATTTTCTCGCAAACATTTAAGTCGTAGTTGTAACGTGTGATAATTCCGATGTAATCCTTTATGCTCGCCAACTTAGTGACTTGTCAATATGCTCATATAATTGCAAAGCAAATTATGCTCCATGAATATTCTGATATGAAATAGTTCCACCTCTATGAGATCCACTTCCATGAGTTACATCATAAAACAAGTAAGATCTCGATAGAGAATCTTTGTAATAAATTTCCTCGGGTCTCCTGGTAACACTCTCACTGTCACTTAATCGATTTTCATAAAAATATCTTGAAGGAAAATCCCGAATTTGAGGATGCATTCGATGCTGAATAGATAAAAACATCGTTGGACGACCTGCTTGTTGGAAGTGCTCAAAAGAACTTCTGCTATACTGCAACATGTCAACTTCCTGTTCACCAAATGCTCGGCCGAGGAAGGTCTGAACAACGTCAGCGAAAATATATATACTATATTCACTAATACCCTGCCCGGCATTCTTGCTGCCTCTACGAGCTTACCATTGTAAAATTATTTCGAGTAGGCCTCCCAGTTTTGCATTAATCAATGAGCCCTTGAATTGTATCCTAGAAACCATCTTTAATGCATCCACATGAAACAAGTTGCCTTGAATTATCCATCATGCTTGATGAGTCCCATTGATAGGGCTCCATCATGTATCTCTGTTTACGCAATGATCTCCATTCATTTTATGACACTCTTGATGCCTTGGCTTGCATTTGAATCACCCTAGCTCAGAATGTGTCCTAAAAGAAGCTCAACACATGATCTCCAAAATGAACGAGTCACGAAGATGAGTCGAACTCCTTATCTCCCGCCTTCGCTTCCACCTTTGTTTGAACCTTTCCAATTCATTGAGACTTTATTGATAGCTCGAACTTTGACTCTCCTTGACTCGGCCTTAACTTCCGCTCGCGCGATCTCTCACAGATCCTTATAGAGTTCCCTTCATTCGTTAATTTTCAATGAGCTATATTTTGCATTAACAAGACCTCGCCGAGCTCTTACAACCGAGAGTCTCTACCGAGATGATTTCTGAGATGACTATCAATTTGACACCAGATTCTCTATCAACTCGACCCCGAACTCTTCACTGAGTTGAGATCAACTGGGTGCCTTTTGATACTAGGTGATCTCTCATATGTAATTTAAGAATTATTTTTAATTATTGCATCTCAATAATAACCGAAGGTGGGTTCTCGCGACTATTTTTTTCATTTTGAACGTGATAGGACCCCATTGTCCAATCTTGCCATTTGTGTAAAATTGGATAACAATCATTACAGAAATTTTAGCAATATGGATATCAATTAAAGTATATGTCTTTGCAAAGGATATGATGAAAGGGTTGGCAATGGTATGAAAGTTGCGAGATGAAATGGTGGATTGATTAGAGTCGGCCCTAAGACTTACAAAGTTGTGTAATATCGGAAGGAGGAGGCATTTTGATGATCGCATTAATTTTAGTAGGCTCAACTTCAATTCCCCTAATGGCTATAATAAATCCTAGTTTTCAAATGAACACTCCAAATACACACTTCGTTGGATTGAGATGAAGGAAAAACTGAATAAAGTTCTCAAACATAAATTATAGACGGAAAGATGGTTGTGTCGATGTTTACATTTACCTAAACTATTATCAACATAGTATTTTATTTCTTTATTAATGAGATCATGAAAGATATAAGTCATGGCTTATCGATAGGTGGCCCCGACATTGTTTTGATCAAGGCATAAAATGGTAGAAAAATTTCCCCAAGGGGTAATGAAGGAATTCTTAAGTTGATCTTCTTGGGAAATGAGAATTTTATTGTAACTAAAGAACCCATCCATAAGTGAAATAATTTCATGGCTGCGGTGAGATGTACAAGTTGGTCATTTTTGGGAAGAGGAAATTTTTCTTTAGGGAAAGCAATATTGAGATCTCAAAAATTAGTACATATGCAAATATTTTCCAATGCTTTAGAGACAAGAATGATGTTGGAAACCCATTAGGGATAGTCAATGGGGATGATGAAATTGGTAGAAAGAAGATATTGTAACTCCTCTTTGACGAGGAGAGAAACTCGAGGATGCATGTGGCGAAGCTTCTACTTTATCGATTTCACGTTAGGGTAAGTGACAATATTATGGATGATGATAGAAGGGTCAAGACCAGGAATGTCTAAATAGGACCATGAAAATTCTTGGCTATACTAAGAGAGAAATGTGGTAAAAGACTCAAGCTCATGTGGATCAAGAGATTGACCTAGTATGAGGATGCGAGGGTCCTAAGGAGTTCGATATTAACATCGATTGTAGATTTGTTGAGAAGATTGGATGTTTCGGATAGAAAGGTATTATGAAGATAATAATCCTCTCCCCCCATGTGGGAAAGAATGGAGTCATTTATAGCACATTGAACAATGTCAACGGTAGAATATTATTCTTCTACCATCTCCAAATGACAAAGGGGAAGGGACCTAGTCTAGTTCTCGTGACCGATAGATGAGTTGCCCCAAAGTGATGGTGGAGACTTAAAAAAAGTCAAGCAATAGAAATGCTTTGTGAGCGAATTCCATGTCTTCGAGAGTCAGAAAAGATGGAGAAAGTGGAGAAGGCATGTGCATGTCATCAAGAGTTAAAAAGGATGGAGAAGGTAGAAAATGCATTTCCATGTCTTCAAGAGTTAGAAAAGATAGAGGAGGTGGAAAATTTATGTCCATGAGTATCTTAGATTTCGGAATGGGGTCGGGGAATGCTCCTAGTAGCCTAACCCAACATTTCATGAGGTTTTCGAAACTGATCAATAATAATGCCATGTGGTCCATGCTAAACCCTTTCCATGTGCAATGATGGAGATAGGTGTGGGAAAAATATGGTTTTTTAAGGAAGTTGAAACACCTAGTATTAGGTTTAGCATACAGAATATCATCAAAGTGAGAGGAGGGGGTATCGATACGACCATATATGAGGTTGGTACAAAGATGTAGTGGACCAAAAGGAATGACATATATGACATTGGTTTGGTACATAGGTTCCTTGTTAGGACTACCAAAATGGTGACGAGTGGGAAAGGTGTTAAGTGTGAGAAGACAATATTCCCCCATTGTAATTTTTTCCATCACATTGTCTAGCGATTCATTGATAGGGAATTTAGAAGAAGGGATGAGTGAACTAGTGGATGGTGCGAGATGGATCATCCTTAGGAACAAGAATGATATTTGGTATATAATTCATGTTGCACATCTGAAAGGGAGGAGTTTCCTGAAGTGTCAAAACTTTCCCTCATGCTCATATTTAAGGGAACGATGGAGTGTAGAAGGGACACAACACAAAGTGAGAATCCAAGGGTGCCCAAGGAGAACATTTTATTAAAATTCCCCTTCTATGATGTAGAAGACCTCATGGAGGAGATTCTCACCAAAGAAAATAGTAAGAACTACCATCCCTAAGGTGGAAGTGATGTCATCATTAAAATCATGAAAAATCATAGGTTTTGGTCAACGGAGGCCTTTGGTATCTTAAATTCATTAAAAGTATGTGATGGGATGATATTGATTCTTGCTCCACTATCAATCATGGACCGTTGGATAAACATTTCATTAATTTTGACCGTGATAAAGAGGGGAAGATTATGTTCTTCTCACTGTTTCGGGATATATGGAAGATCAAAATCATCAAATGAAATGGTACTAGAAGATGCAAGTACTCCTATAAGGGATGCAAAGGGATAAGCCTCATCACTAGATGTGGGAATGCACTTTTAAGGCTTAAGTGAGATCCTATCTATAGTCCGAAGAGATTTGGATGAGCTCATAGAGTGACATTGTAAATGAGTCCCGGTGGAGTTATTTGATTGTACTCTATTTAATAGGCCTAGGTGTTGATGACGTAGCTAACTCCTTAGGAGGAGGTATGACAATAAAGGTTTTAGATTTCAGTTGGGTTGTTTATTTAGGCTCACATTGGCTAGACCAAGTGGTCACCCGAACAATGTCAATGAACAAAAGGGGGCTATCCTCAGAAGAATAGTCATATGGATGTGGGATGGTTGTGAAAGTTTGTGAAGAACCGGAGGATTTTACATTTGGCTGGATGAGGTTAAAGGTGCAAATGTGAGAGATGAAGGAATACGTTGATTTGATTTAGGGAGAAATCATCCTTTCTCAATGAAGCCATGGGTAACGGCTTGGAACACTCTACAATTCTCAATTTCACATCTAAGGCCATAGTTATATGCACATACAAGGTTGGGATTAAACCATAATGTATTCTTGTTATTCGGGTTAAATTCCCTAATAGAAGGAAGCGTGATCATGGAAATTTGTAATAACTATTGGAAAATGCCCACATATGATTCACCCAAATTTGTAGGAGGTACTTTATTTATGGAATGTCTTGGTATTTGAAGAATAAATGGATTTTGAGATGATAAATCTTGAGTATGTTAATGTCTCGATTGTCCGGGTTTAGTTTTGGCATAGGTAAATGTTTTTGTATTGGTTTATTTTAGTCAGGGTTAGGAAAATGTTCTTGATGAAGAAGTTTTTGTGTTGGATGGTTTAGAGATATGGATGTCAATTTTCTTATAGGAATGTACAAGAGATTTTTAAGGTAATGTACTAATGATTATGGCTTTCATTTTTAAGGGTGTGTCCTTCGGAGGAGCAACAAAAATTTCCACTAAAGAATCTAGATGTGGTGTCATGGTTGGTATATGCACATGAAACAACATTAGTTTGATAGAATATAAAGGAGGTGAAGATTTATTTGATTTTGTTAATGAGGTAGGAGAATCATTGAAGGTTGTTTTAAGTGTTTCCAATAATTCTTCAAATGGTAGAGGTGGTGTAGAGGGAGAAGGTAATGTGGATATGTTTTCAATAGTTATTGTGGGCAAGGTAAAATATCTTAAAGAGACATCAACAATAGTTTGGAGGATGGTATAATAGGTAGAAGTGGGATGGATGTAGGTAAGATATTCAGATCCGGTTAAGTGGATCTAGCATGTAATGGAGTGGATATAATAGGTATCATTATAGGTGTGGAACTAGCTTCAACTATAGAAGTAGGTTGGAATGATCATTTCAAAAATTCATCTAGGGGCAAGGAGCAGGTTTGTTAAATTTTAGTTTTACCTATCTACTTGTTTGCATTCAAGATTTGAGGGATTCAAGATTCATAATAACCTTCAAAAAGGGTTTTGATCTAACCCTCACTGTTTTAGGTTGTGCCTATCAACCAAGGCAAGAGAACCTATATTGCAGCCCTTATATGGTAAAGGAGATGGAGATATCCTTGTGTTTTGCATGTGGTATGGAAGAGGCCTTGTGAAAACATGATCAAGCATCCATTATCCAAACTCAAAGGAGTTGTCACTACTAAATGATGGAAATGCTTTCAAAACAAGGCTAAGGCTGCTAAAGACATGATGAAACCCTGATATACTTTGTGCATTTTGGTGGAAGGATTGTATTCTTTTGTTGACACACAATGCAATGCAGGGGTAGTATAGGTAGGATGAGTTAGTTTGAATGAAATTTTGTGGGGAGATGTTTTAGACAAGACTAGCTAGGAATTACCAACTTCTTTGAGAACCTTTGCAAGAAATTTGTAACACCTACACAACAAGAACACTTCCAAGATTTTTTAAATGCTCCTTCAACTAGGATATGTGCACAAATGGAGGCCCAGATCTGCACTCTTCCACACAACCTTTGATAACCTACCACAAAAATCTTGAAGCAAAATACCAACAAAGTATCCAGGAATCCCTATTTAATCATGACCTAAGGTGCACCCAAAGGTTTACAAACAGTCTCATTATTCAAGGACAGTAAAATGATTTTAAATCTGTTTATCTTCTATCAGATGAAAGCTCTTCTTGAATATAAGATTGCAAATGCCATTAAAACATCAACAAGAAATGAGACCCTATATGATCATAGAGATCCTAAATACAAGATTGCAACATGAGCAAGAAACATAAACTGAAAACATTCTGAAACATAAGTATATGCAAACTTTGCCAAGAGAATGAACCAGATAATCCAGAAAATGATCAGATACATCAGCAGGGGAAAGTCATGAGAACAATCTCAGAGCCTGTTGATGGCTTTACAACTGAAACCAACTCAACATGATGAAATCTGATACAAAATGGAATTGAAAATGACTCTCAGGTGGTTTTCTCCAGAGAAATGGATTTATTCCTATTTTTCCTTGTGAAAATTCTAAGTCTCTCCTCTATTTTTTCTCCCAGCCC
Organism: Taxus wallichiana var. yunnanensis; assembly: GCA_018340775.1. Classification (NCBI taxonomy): domain Eukaryota; kingdom Viridiplantae; phylum Streptophyta; class Pinopsida; order Cupressales; family Taxaceae; genus Taxus; species Taxus wallichiana. The sequence goes on along the minus strand of CM031237.1, from coordinate 828,600,448 downwards.
TTTACAAATCCTTCAAAAATACATTTTATACCTCATGCCAGCTTGGATCCTTGCATCCCAAGCAAAGAATATGCTCAAGGGATCAAATTTGTTACAAAAAACTTTATCCATTTCATGAAAATGACATCAAACTATAAAACAACTCATATATGCCAGGGATGCACAAATATTTTAAAATATTACATGAATTTGGATCCTTATCCATCCCAGGGTCACGTTTTTGGCATTCAGACATGCCAACATGCTTTTGCAATCATTTTCCACCTTTTACTTCATCATTTTCACCTCTGCAACCTTTTATTTTCACTTTCACGTTTTTTCATGGGTCTAGGGAAAAATTTCATCAAAAACATCATAAGCCATCAAATTAGCTCCCAAAAATGGTGCCATTGCACTCAAAAGCCGAGGGGATGCAAAATCATATAAAATTTCATGCATTTTGATGAAGAAACGTGATTTCCAAGTTTCTTGGAGTTCCTATGGCACCAAAAATGAAATTACACAGCAACCATTGATTTAAAAATCAACTTTTAATGTTAGCCCTCCACGTGTCAAAGATATTCCCCTTTTTCCCCTTTTGGACTAGGTGGACACGTGTCCAAACATGATTGGGTGGGTCCCCATCTTAAAAAACACATTTTTAACCCTTTTTTGACCTTTGGAAAATTTTGAAAATTTTCCCGCTTGCCCCCCTTGGACCCGCCACATGTCCACATGTGGGCCCCACCAAAAACTACGGGCTAATTTGATGAATTTTGCACACCATTTTGAGAAAAGGAAAATTTTCTCAAAAAACTCCATGGGCCCGAACACCCGCTCTCTCCCCTACCACGTGGCGGTCTCCCATTCACTGCAGAGCCGACCCTCCAATTTTCCTTCTTCAAACCTCCGTGAGCACAAAAACCTTGCGGGCCCACGCTCTCCCTTTTTTCCCTTTTTAAAATGCCACATGTCACCCCCTTATTTTTGGCTGCATAGGGGGACACCTCCAATTTTTCCTCTCAGGATCGGGCCACGGACAAACTTTTTATTGCTTTGTCCAAAATTTGTAAAATTTTCAATATTTTCCCCGAGCTCCAAACCTCCACCTCCTTTTGTACACGTGTCCTATTTTCATTGGACGCGGCCTATTTTTCATTTTTTTACCCTGTAAACATAAAGGCAAAAATTCCTAAAATTTTCCCTTGGCGCCTTCTTCCATCTCACCTCCTGGACATGTGTCTTCCTCCTCCATTCGTCGTGGGGCTCTCGGGAAAATTTTAACTTTAACATTTTGAAGTTAAAAACTTCAAAATTTTCACAAACTCCGCCCCTCCATGCTGACTTTCCTGACACGTGTCCACTTCTTATTGGAGGCGGCCTTTGGGTCAAAATTTTACCTTGGCATCCGAGGCAAAAAAAATAAAAATTTTCAAGTCCTTCCTCCACCCGCCTGACCTTCCTATGCCACGTGTCACCTTCCAATTTGTTGCGGGCTCGGGCCAAATTTTTCCTTTGCATTTTGAAGCCAAAAACTTCAAAAATTTTTCAACTCTTCACCTCTCCATTTGACCCTCCTGGACACGTGTCCTCTTTTCATTGGACATGGGCCTTCGGGTCAAAAATTTTCTTCCAAATTTTCCAAAATGGAAGAAAATTTCTAAGTGACCCCCACCACCCGCCATCCTCCAACTCCCATCAAATCATGCCACGTAGGCAAATTTTCATCAATGGAAGAAATGCGGTGGCCCCACCACCCGGAGCAAAAATTTTCATTTTGTCAATTTTTTTAAAAAGTAACAACTTATAACATTTTCCAATTTTTCAAAAAGTAACACCATTTTCCCGACCCTAAATAGAAACCTACCACATCACCAAAAGGATGGAAGGATGAATTTGACGGGAAAATGACACCCGTATGCCCATCAAAACGTAAAAAAAGGGGATGCCCTAGAAATCAAAAAAATTCACAAGGAGGGTAGATTTCTTGGTTTTAACTCCAATGAAACATGATTTTACATTGATTTAGGCCTGGGGAATGAGATTTTAATAGCAAACAACTCGATTTGATCCACTTTAATTTTTTGCATGAATTTGACAAAGGGAAAATGGCTCACCCAAAAAAATGAAGAAATTAGGGCACAAAAGAGGGGAACTTGGAAATTTGTTTCAATTTAGGGAAAAATCATGACAATGTGAGCAATTCAAAGGCATTCAATTGGAAAATATGAATTACAGGTCACCAATTTGAGCAAATGAAACATTTTCTAAGCAAAAATGGATATGAAAATTAGGGCAAAGTGTGAAAACTTAAAATTTGCACCAACATTGGCTCCTGCTTGGGGATGGGCACTCCCAATGAGTGCCACAAGATCACAACATGTAGACCAAGTGCCAAAAATCCATTGGGCAAGGAGTTTAAAAATGTAGAGCAGCCCAAAAACTAGAAATTTCACCAAAAAGCCGAGAAAACTAGACCAAAAATGGTTGCCAAGGACAAAAGGGAAAACCATGAGCCAACAACAACAAAAAAACAAAACAAAAACAAGGACTATACAAAATGTACAACTTGTGCATACCTCACATGGGGATTTAATCCAAGAAATGTTTTAAATGTCTACCATTAATAGGCAGCTCCAACAAATCCCCATCCAAATCCTTGAGAAAAAATGTATTTTCTCCAATCCTGATATCAATGGCATAAGGGCCCATCCATAGAGCATCAAACTTTCCATGCTTTCCCTTGTCTTCATGCCTACTATCCCACAACAAAACCAGATCTCCAACACTGAAGGCTCTAGGGGTGACCTTCTTATCAAACAACTTCTTCAATTTCTCTCTAAATCTGACATGCCTTTGGTGAGAAGCTCTTCTCTCTTCATCCAACTCAATGATTTGATTGATCCTTGATTCATATGGGCCATGTTCTTGATCTTCCAACTATTGGGCAAAACTAAAAGTGGATAATTGCAGGTGTAAGGGCAGCAATGCTTGAGTTCCATACACCAATTCAAATGGACTTTTACCAGTTGCTCTTTTTGGAGTTATTCTATCAGCCCAAACTACAAATTTCAATTGCTCTCCCCACTTCTTCTTGTTGATTTCCAAGGTCCTTCTATGATCTTGAGCAAGTTCTTGTTACTTGACTCAGCTTGTCCATTCCTTGTGGATTGTAGTTTGAAGAATAAGTCAGATTTATCCCATATTCATTGCACATTGCCATCAAAGGCTTGGCTCTAAAACACATGGCATTATCAGATACAATCTTAACTGAACTCCAAATCTACATATGATATGATTCAATAAGAAATCCATTACCACTTGGTGTGTTGCTTTTCTAGATGGAATTGCCTCAACCCATTTTGTAAAATAATCAGTTGCTACAAGGATCCATTTATGACCAGCACTAGAAGGATCTGAAATCTCACCAATGAAATCCATTCCCCATTGTTTGAAAGGAGCTTCAATTGATACAGGCTGCAAAGGAAGGGAGCCTGAAGCTTTCAATCTTCTTCAAAAAAACGTTGGCAACTATCACACTTTCTAACCAACTGGGTACATCTCTTTAAAAAGAGTAGGCCACCAATAACCAGCTCTTAAAATCTTATGTGTTGTCACTCTCCCAGAAAAATTTCCTCCACAAACTCCCCCATGGAAATCAGCAATCAACTTGGGAGCTTCATCTTCAGTTATGCATTTCAAGAGGACACCTTCAGGGTTCTTCCAAGCCAGCCCAAGGTCTGTTATGATATATTTTTGAGAAGCCAACTTGAGGGCTCTTTTCTGATTTTTATTCAAGTGACTAGGACAACATAGGTGTCTGAGGTAGAAAATCACATCTTTGTACCACTCAGACCTCATCAATTTGTCAAGAAGATCTACCCTTTCTTCCTCTAGCTGATTCACTTCTACATTTTGCAAATTGCTCTCAGCCATGAGCTTGGCAAGACCCAAACCTCTTACTAGCTTTGTTGTTTGGATATCTATATCATATTCTTGTAATTTTTTGACCCATCTACATCTCTTGCTTGATATCTCCATGTCTGATAAGATGTCTTTAACCATGGTGTGGGGAACATAAGCAACAACTTTTGAACTCAATATATAGGGCCTAAAAATCTTTGTTGCTTTTACCAATGCAAATGCCTATTTTTCCATGATTGTATACTTCAACTCAGCTACTTGTAAAGCCTTGCTAAAGAAGGCAATAGGCCTCTCAGCTCCATTCTCATCCTTTTGTAACAAAACTGAAGCAATAGTGAATTCAGAGGCAAAAGAAAAGATTTGGAAAGGTCTCTTGTAGTTTGGGGCTGCTAAAATAGGTGCATGCTTAAGTGCATCCTTTATTCCTTCAAAATCTTGAATGGCAGCCTCCTCCCACTTGATAACTTGATCCTTTCTTAGCATGCTTGTGATTGGAAGAGTTAGCTCAACAAAATTGGAAACAAACCTTCTAATAAAATTGATTTGGCCAAAGAAAGATTGGATACCTTTCTTGGTTCTTGGAATGGGCACTTTGCTGATTGCTTCCACTCTCTCAGGGTCTATCATAACACCTTCTTTGGACACAATATGTCCCAACAACTTGGCCTTTTACACACAAAAATGACACTTCTTTGGATTAAGTGAAATGCCATACTCTCTACATCTGATCAGCATTTTCTCTAGGTGTTGCAAATGGTCTCCTCCTTGAAAAAATAGTCACATCATCTTGGTAAACTACAATAAATTCATTGATATAACCAAAAAGGCAAACATCCATTTCCCTTTGAAAAGTAGCACCAGCATTCATCAATCCAAAAGGCATCCTTACAAAAACATAAGTCCCCCAAGGAGTAGTGAAGGTTGTCTTAAGTCTTTCTGATTCTTTGACAACTACTTGATTGTATCCGGAGAAACCATCCAAAGTAGAAAGCATCTCTGACCCTATTACAAGCTGCAACATATTCTCCATGTTTGGCAAAGGGTAGTTGTCCTTCATAGATGCTTTGTTTAGATTCCTAAAATCCACACAAAGTCTGATATCACCATTCTTCTTTCTAACTGGGCACAAGGTTTGCCACCCAAGATGAGTATCTAGTAGGCTGAATGATGCCACCATCTCTCAATTTCTTCAACTCTTCTTGCATTTTCATGGAAAGAAGTGGGTTAATAGGCCTTTTTTTTTTTCTAAATGGCTTAGTTTTGGCCTCAAGAGGAATCTCATGCTGAAATAAATCTTCTCTATATGCCTTTAGCTCTGAATAAGACCAGGCAAGGCAGTCTTGATACTTCTTTAAAAGTTGGGCATAGGACTATTTTTCCTCTTTGCTGAGATGGCTGCCCAACCAGATCTTCCTTGGTTTATCCTTGGTTCCCAAGTTGTGCTCTTCCACATCCCTTGAAGCAGACATCTTTCTATTTATGATGCAATCAACATTGTTAAAATTGGATTCAAGTGCAACAAGACCTTTGGGAATGGTGTTTGTCTTCAATTGTATAATATCCTTGTCAAACAAAGTTTCTCTACCTTCATTCATGCATACCATTGGTTCCCAATCAATATTCTGACCAGAAAACTCACCTTGGCATTGTAAGAATCTCAATACTTGGGCATCATTATCAAAAATCTGCCAATGTTTCACATTATCCGGGATAACTTGGCCTTGTTAGCACTTCAATGTTATATTCACAAAAAGGTGAAATGGTGCAATTGTCAAATCTAGAACCAAGGACAGCCAACTTATCAGCAGCAACATTAAGACTTCTATCATGGTAAACAATGTTAAAGGAATCAAACATTTCAATCAAGTCCCAAACAACATGCTTATATTGTTTCATACGCTGATTTTTTGTAGCATACAACTTTCTTACTTGCTTGACAACCAGCTCTGAATCTCCTTTAGCAACAATATCCTTTACTCCATACTTCCATGCAATCCTTAATCCCAATAATAATGCCTCATACTCAGCAATGTTGTTAGTGCATTCAAAATTGAGCTTGAAGGAGAAAGGAAACTCTTCCAAACTAGGAGAAACCAACACTATACCAGCACCATTGCCAAATTTGGAGCAAGCTCCATCAAATAGTAATGTCCATGGAGAACCTACCATACCAAGGCACTCTGATTTTTCCATCTTATTCTCTTTTCCATCAGCAAAACCAATGAAGTTGTCAACATCTACATCAGCAAACAACACTTCATAAGAAGCATTGTTGGGATCTTCAATCAAGTGTAACATCTTCTTTTCACCATAGAGTTTGACAAGGCTGCCCTCAATGGGAATGGTGGTGAAAGACATGTCCATTTGAACACTACCACCAACACTTGCAGCCCACTTTCTTGACAAAAGCATACCCCATTTGGCAGGGCAATCAACAATTACAACATCAAGTTTTAAATTCTTACCCGATAGGCTGCAAGTTGCACTACTAAACCCTTCACACAACCAACAACCGGCACTTCCCTTGAATCCATGGTGTACACTTCCCATATGCTGTTGTCACCTTGATATCCAACTCATTCATGACTTCTAGAGGCATGACATTACATGATGCACCGAATCAAACATGCAATTGTGAAGCAACCTATCTTTTATGAGAAAAGTTGTGAAGAATGGATCAACATTCAATTGGGAATCAACCAAGGATGTCCCCAAATATACTTCAGGTGCCTCTCCAAAATCTTCCATTGGTGGTGGTGTTTCAAGGCCAACAATGCTTTGAAGAGGATTCTCAACAACATTTACATTTCTACTTGGGGTAATCTTTTCTTCTTTCAATCCCAAGTACTCAAATGCTCTCTTCTTATGCTCAGGAATTCTAAGAAATTCAATAATTGGAACACTCACTTTAATTTGGCTCAAAACCTGGGCTATATCATATGGAACATTCTTTGGTAAAACAACATTGGAAGGGAAACAAGAAGGTTCATCAGATGGAGAAGTATTCTTGGCAGCCTGGGCATGAAGAGGACTGATATTTTTGCATGGGACAACAGGGTTCTTGGCAATTGTTTCTTTTCTAGGATTGTCTTTGGGAATGCTTGTGAGCAAGGGTGTCTTTGGCTTGGCTTGAGGACCAGCTCCTCTAACAACTTTACTTCTAGTATTGTACTCTTTCTCTTGACCAACCACAACATTCATTAACAATTGTCTATCTTCCTCCAAAGGAATACCACCATCATACTTCTTGATCATTAAAGCCCTTAGATATTCAAAGTCATTATTAGGAATTTCAAAGGCCTGAACTACATCTACATCATGAGCTTGAGGAAGAGAAAGAAATGGTACCCTCTTTATGCAATCCCAAAAGGTTGCAGCAGTCCTTGCACTTATCACATCTCGTGTGATGTTGCTTTTTGTTGAGCCTAAAGAGCTGCCCATCATACAAATGTCATCATCCATTTCATTCTCATTATCATCATCAATATCTTGCTGGTCCATTTCACATGGAGGATGAGGAAGAAAACATCTATCACACCAATCCATATCAGCAATTTCTTGAACAACAACAACTCTTGCAGTCAAAGGGTCAGCACCACTCTATTTTCACGTGCTTGGGGTTGTCTATTTGTAGATCCAATAGGCCCTTTACCTCTATCATCTTGTCTTTGATCACCCCTAGGATGATTGCCAAATCTATCATGGTTTTGAGTTCTTTTTGTCCTTGTGAACTTTTCCCAATACCTTTCTCACCCGGGCTAGTTTGTAAGAAATTTCTTTGATAACCCCTACCAAAGTTTTAACAACATCTTCTAAATCAGCACCCTTGCTAGCTTGAGGCTTCTCAGGGTTTATCAGCTTCACACCATCCCTCTTAAGTGGTTTACCAATAGCTTTAATATTATTTTCAATTTGAAGTGCCATGGTGAAAGCTTGCCTCAAGTTTGTAGGATTTTTGTCTCTCAAGTAATAGGCTACCTTTTTATCAAATGCATCTGCATATTTGATCAAGCAAGATTCATCACAAGGCCTCAAAATGACAAGAAACCTTCTCAATGTTTTATTGAATCTTGTATTGAAGTCATGGACTGTCTCATTTGGGTTCTTCTTGATATTTTCAAATTCAGACAAAAGAAATCTAGGATCAGTCCTGTCACCATACTACAATCTAAATGCATTTTTCATCTCAGTCCATGAATCAATAGAGTTATCAGGTAGAGCCTTGTACCAATCCCTAGCATCTTCTTCAAGTGTATGGATAAACAACTTGATATACACATCCTCAAATTCTATCTCAAAATCTTCCATCATATTATCAAACAGTTTGAGATGTTGATCACCGGTAATGGCATTGTTACCTTGGAATTTTGGTAACCTATTTCTCACATCTTGTGGGACAGCATTTGGATAACCATCCATTCCTCCAAAATTTATAGGACCAAAGGTGTTAACAACAAATGGAGGTCTAGGCTGAGCCATATTGTTTGGTGGGGGTGATCTTGGAGGTGAAACAAGCTGGTGAGGAGTAGTAATGGGTCTGATTGGAATAGATGAGTGATCTTTAAAATGACAACCCCCAAAGGCTCTCTCTCTTGATAAACTTTAGCAAACTTAGAAACCACAGGAGAAGATTTAGGAGCAAGTTTTTTAAATACACAAGAAGGTCCCTCACCTGATGGAGAATGAAAATCAGCAAGAAGATTTCCTGAATCAAATCTACTTGAAGAAGAATTATAATCTTCAATAACAGGCTGCTCTCCTTCAAATTCAACTATGGGGATCTCTTTTCTTGCAACCAAATCACCAACCACTTTCCACACTCTTCTTCCTTCTAGTTCTGAGCTTCTTGATTCGGTGAGAAACTTCTTAGAAGAGTCCTTGATGAAGAGGGATCTCCTTCCCTCCAATCTTGATAGATTTAAACAACAAGTTTCAAATGACAAAAATGTAAGACAACTGGTATTTCAAGATCCAAACAACATGGAGTCACCACTAAGGATTTCCACCTTAGTTGTGTAAGAAAGCACTAAAATATTCTGTCAAATGTATGCTATGACTGAAAACTTTGCAAGGGTTTACAAATCAGATCTTCTTCTTCTTGATTCAACCAAAAACAATGCATCCAAATCATATAAACTGCTAGTAAATGAGAAGAGCAGGCTGAGTTTGAAATCTTTTTTACCCAAAACATGCAGATCTGAAGTATGAAATGATATCTCAAGAATGTAACAGCTCAAATACTTGATCACACAAATGCTCAAACCTTTCAAACACTTCAAAACCACCAAGAAATTCCAAAAATTCCCCAAGCAAATGGCACCACTCGGGTGTTGGTATCTCAGTTTTAGTCTCCTTCACAACTTGAACAACATCATGAACTTGCACAAGACACTCAAGGATAGATAGATGGTTTGTATGTCATTTGTAGCTGGGAGCACACCTATCTACTTGTTTGCATTCAAGATTTGAGGGAGTGGATAGCACCTTCAAAAGGGTTTTGATCTAACCCTCACTGTTTTAGGTTGTGCCTATCAACCAAGGCAAGAGAACCTATATTGCAGCCCTTATATGGTAAAGGAGATGGAGATATCCTTGTGTTTTGCATATGGTATGGAAGAGGCCTTGTGAAAACATGATCAAGCATCCATTATCCAAACTCAAAGGAGTTGTCACTACTAAATGATGGAAATGCTTTCAAAACAAGGCTAAGGCTGCTAAAGACATGATGAAACCCTGATATACTTTGTGCATTTTGGTGGAAGGATTGTATTCTTTTGTTGACACACAATGCAATGCAGGGGTAGTATATGTAGGATGAGTTAGTTTGAATGAAATTTTGTGGGAGATGTTAGGACAAGAGTAGCTAGGAACCACCAACTTCTTTGAGAACCTTTGCAAGAAATTTGTAACACCTACACAACAAGAACACTTCCAAGATTTTTAAATGCTCCTTCAACTAGGATATGTGCACAAATGGAGGCCCAGATCTGCACTCTTCCACACAACCTTTGATAACCTACCACAAAATCTTGAAGCAAAATACCAACAAAGTATCCAGGAGTCCCTATTCAATCATGACCTGAGGTGCACCCAAAGGTTTACAAACAGTCTCATTATTCAAGGACAATAAAATGATTTTAAATCTGTTTATCTTCTATCAGATGAAAGCTCTTCTAATATAAGATTGCAAATGCCATTAAAACATCAACAAGAAATGAGACCCTGTATGATCATAGAGATCCTAAATACAAGATTGCAACATGAGCAAGAAACATAAACTGAAAACATTCTGAAACATAAGTATATGCAAACTTTGCCAAGAGAATGAACCAGATAATCCAAAAATGATCAATACATCAAGGGGAAAGTCATGAGAACAATATCAAGCTTTTGATGGCTTTACAACTAAAACCAACTCAACATGATGAAATCTGATACAAAGATGGAATTAAAATGACTCTCAGGTGGTTTTCTCCAGAGAAATGGATTTATTCCTGTTTTTCCTTGTGAAAATTCTAAGTCTCTCCTCTATTTTTCTCCCAGCCCTTTACAAATCCTTGAAAAATACATTTTATACCTCATGCCAGCTTGGATCCTTGCATCCCAAGCAAAGAATATGCTCAAGGGATCAAATTTGTTACAAAACTCTTATCCATTTCATGAAAATGACATCAAACTATAAAACACTCGCATATTGCCAGGATGCACAAATATTTTAAAATATTACATGAATTCAGATCCTTATCCATCCTAGGGTCACATTTTTGGCATTCAGACATGCCAACATGCTTTTGCAATCATTTTCACCTTTTACTTCATCACTTTTCACCTCTGCAACCTTTTATTTTCACCTTTCACATTTTTTCACATGGGTCTAGGGAAAAATTTCATCAAAAAACATCATAAGCCATCAAATTAGCTCCCAAAAATGATGCCATTGCATTCAAAAGGCCGAGGGGATGTGAAAATCATATAAAATTTCATGCATTTTGATGAAGAAACATGATTTCCAAGTTTCTTGGAGTTCCTATGGCACCCAAAAATGAAATTACACAACAACCGTTGATTTAAAAATCAACTTTTAATGTTAGCCCTCCACGTGTCAAAGATATTCCCCTTTTTTTCCCTTTGACTAGGTGGACACGTGTCCAAACATGATTGGGGTGGGTCCCCATCTTAAAAACACATTTTCAACCCTTTTTGACCTTTGGAAAATTTTGAAAATTTTCCCCGCTTGCCCCCTGGACCCGCCACGTGTCCACATGTGGGCCCTACCAAAAAAATCGTGGCCAATTTGATGAATTTTGCCACCATTTTGAGAAAAGGAAAATTTTCTCAAAAACTCCGTGGGCCCAAACACCCACTCTCTCCCTTGCCACGTGGCGGTCTCCCATTCACTGCGGAGCCGACCCTCCAAGTTTTCCTTCAAACCTCCGCGAGCACAAAAACCTCTTGCAGGCCCGCGCTCTCCCTTTTTCCCTTTTGTAAATGCCACGTGTCACCCCCTGATTGGCTATGGGGGACACCTCCAATTTTTCCTGTCGGGGCCATGACAACTTTTTGTCTTTGCCAAAATTTGTAAAATTTTCAATATTTTCCCCCTAGCTCCAAACCTCCACCTCCTTTTGTACACGTGTCCTATTTTTCATTGGACGCGGGCCTATTTTCATTTTTTACCTGCAAACATAAAAGGCAAAAATTCCTAAAATTTTCCCTCGGCCCCTTCTTCCATCTCACCTCCTGGACACGTGTCTTCCTCCTATTGGTCACGGGCTCGGGCCAAATTTTAACTTTAACATTTTGAAGTTAAAAACTTCAAAATTTTCACAAACTCCGCCCCTCCATGCTGACTTTCCTGACACGTGTCCACTTCTTATTGGAGGTGGGCCTTTGGTCAAAATTTTACCTTGGCATCCGAGGCAAAAAAAATAAAAAATTTTCAAGTCCTTCCTCCACCCGCCTGACCTTCCTGTGCCACGTGTCACCTTCCAATTCATCAAGGGCTCTCCAAATTTTTCCTTTTCATGAAGCCAAAAACTTCAATTTTTCCAACTCTTCACCTCTCTTTGACCCTCCTTTGTCCTCTTTTCATTGGATGTGGGCCCTCGGGTCAAAATTTTTTTCCCAAAACTTCAAATTTTTCCAACTCCCCCTCATCCAACCTCCCTAGCCACGTGTCCGCTTCCCATTGACGCGGGCCTTGACCAAAAAAAAGTGACTTCAGAAATTTTCCAAAATGGAAGAAAATTTTCTAAGTGACCCCCACCACCCACCGATCCTCCAACCAATCAAATCATGCCACATAGGCACATCACTGTAGCAAATGCGGGGCATGCAGAGCAAAATTTTCCTTTGTCAATTTTTCAAAAAGTAACAACTTATAACATTTTCCCACCGCCCCCCAATAGAAACCTACCACATCACCAAAAGGATGGAAGGATGAATTTGATGGGAAAATGACACCCGTATGCCCGTCAAAATCATAAAAATGTAGGGGATGCCCTAGAAATCAAAAAATTCACAAGGAGGGCAGATTTCTTGGTTTTAACTCCAATGAAACATGATTTTACATTGATTTAGGCCTGGGAATGAGATTTTAACAACAAACAACTCGATTTGATCCACTTTAATTTTTGCATGAATTTGACAAAGGGAAAATGGCTCAGCCTAAAAAATGAAGAAATTAGGGCACAAAAGAGGGGAACTTGGAAATTTGTTTCAATTTAGGGAAAATCATGACAATGTGAGCAATTCAAAAATATGAATTGCATTCAATTCAAGGATGCTTTTATCTTATTCTAACGCTAGACCAGCTAAATACATGGGGAAAGTGTGGACCATCAAGTCTTGATCGTGTGTAATAAGGTAGAACATATGCCTCGATGAAGGAATATCTTATTATGAATACTCCTTACTTTTAAACTTGGAAAATTTCGCAATTCCCAATGTGGAGGATATGGCTTAATTGGCATGGAGGAATGGATTAGCTCATTGTGTATTTGCATGTCAATAACACAAATTTTTGGCCCTAGGGTGGTGGCCTCAAGGTTAGATAACCTATTCATGAGAGAATGCATAGGATCATTTGGTGAAGTGATAATGGTTTGTCAGTGGTTGCACACAACTTGTGAGGAAAATGGAAAAAAATTTTTTGGTGAGATTGAATGTGTGTTTGGGGGATTATTTGATGAATGTGAGTTAAAGGTTGAGTTTGGAATGTTTCATGTTGTGTCATGGGGATGTTGTATGATTTTTGAGACTAGGTAGGAACTTGATGAGTGTAGGTAGGTTGAAATTGTTGTTTAAAGGGGTTAGACATTGAATAAAATAGGGCACCCACAAGAGGGGTTCGAGAAGCAATGAATTACATGTGTGATGTAAAAGGATCATGTTTTCCAAATAAGGGATGTGATATTAAGGCCAAATAGGAAATAGGAAGCATAGTGGTGATGGTTGTATTGATTTGGGTGGAATAGACATGACTAGTTGAGAAGTTCGGTAAGGTGGTGGATTATTAGAGGATAAAGAAAGCTTGTTTACTCAATATTATTGATTGGTGTCAAGATTAGTATGATAAGGATAGATCTGATAAAGAGGTGGACCATTTGTGAGAAGATGAGTTGATTTCCTAAGGAGATAGCCTTGGAGAGATACCAGATTGGCATCAAGGAGCTCCTGAACTTCATATCACCACGAGGTATAAGAGGGGGTCTAAAAGGTTTTGTTCTAGCGGATGGTTGGGTGGCTGGTCTAGATGGGACATAAATATGGTAGAAGAAGGGACTAGTTTCTCCTAAGGTCATAATTTGAATGAATAATTCTTTGTGAGAGACACTAAAGATAGGATTAGTACTCATGAAAGAGGTGATCAAGGGTATGGATGAACCAATTGTTGTAGTAGACATCTGTTGAGTTGAGGTGAAACCATTTGAAGGGAATTTTTTTCCATTCTTTTGGATGTTGAGTGAGTAATTATGGGCATGAAACAAGAACAATATTTTATGCCAAGCAATTCAAGCAAATAGTTCTTTTTATTGTTTTTAATTAAGAATGTAAAAAATAAAAAGGGATGGATAACGAGGTACCTAGAAAAAGGTATTCCTTATCTAGTTTCTTGTTTGTTATGGCTTGGGAAGTCTCAAGAGGCTTCCTGTTGGGTGATGAAATCCCAATCAGGTTATCGGGTAGAAGGTTTTTTTGATGTGTTAATTGATTTGTGAGTTTCAGGTTGTGTGTGAGGATTGTGAAATGTAGCAGGTTAACCTACCACTTAAATTATTTGAGCAAGCATAATGTAGAAAAGAAATTTCTTTTTTTTTTAAATAAAATTGATGTGTGATATTTTGATGAGGAAACACATAGAAAAAGGAAATATGATGGAGAAAGGAGAAAATAAGGAAAAAGAGAAAAACATGGATAAATCTTTTCCTTTTTATATATACTTTAGTGAAGAGAAATTTAGTAGCCGAACCAACAAAAGAAAGCAATAAGTAGGGCCCACACTATAGTGTTAGTAGAAGACAAAATAAATAGAAAATAGGAAAGAAAGGGAGCACCAAAGGGTTGTCCCACTGGGCATGCTAGAAATGTTGGACAAGTTTCTTCATTCCTAATCAAATGAATGAACTAGCTACTGAAAGAAAATAGAAACTCATAACATGGAGGGTTTATAGTACATATAACACTATCTCGGTGGATGAATGGGCACTAAGTGGTGATGGATCCTTTTTGTAGCCGATGACATGAAAATAAGATAAATTGAAATGGGATTGATTAGATAGATTTATGTGGGGATGGCTAAACAATTCGCTCTAAGAAGTGATTAGCTTCCTTTCATGGATGTCAACCCCCATTTATTTAGAAAGAGTGAAATAAAGCAAGAACAACAGATAACATGCAGAGATAGGAATATACTAAATCTAAGAAATGATTAAAATTGATCTAGAAGTTGATATGATTGGAACAACAATAAATTAAAGGTTACCTGGTATAGGTCAACAATGACCCGAATGAGCACATGAAGATTGACAAAGGCCTGGGAGACTAGATCTAGAATCTAGGAGAAATATTTAGATCATACAGATCTGAGTGTAATCTGAAGTTGCGTAGAGGTATGAAGATGCTAAAGTCAACCTATAGAGGAAATCAAAGGAGGTAGAAACAAAGAAAATGGCAGAAAATGAAAACAAAGAAGGCTAGACAGAAAGTTGGGCCTATGGATGTTGAAGGATGACTTGCAGAATGATCTCTAAGATAGAAAAGAGAAAAAGGACTAAAAGTAATTATTTGGATAGGTTATGGGATATGGAGGAACTTGGTCGACGATGACCAGGGGAATCGACATGGTGACCGTAACATATTATGATAATGTTGAGGATCATTAGATGAAAATGGAAACCTAAAAGCAAAGAAGCTGAAATAGAAAGTTGCTTTAAAGAATCCCTAAGTGTCTTGTAAAACTAATCGAACTTGTGTTGATGACAATTTCACCTTCATGTTTAGTTGATAAAATTCGGGTAAAACTAGGTCAACCTCGAACATGGTAGGATTTCCAAGATACCCATGAAGGATGTTGATGGAATTTGATTGTACCAAGTTCTTGGTGCACTTGGTGCAAAACAATGTGCCCTATTCTCATTGGTCCATGTGGTGGCATGTGATTTTCCATTGGGGTGAGAGAGGGGTTGAAATTTGCACCATAATTAGTTGTCGAGGGCATATGGGTGACCAAGAGATTAAATGGGAGGGATGGGGATTTTTTCCCCAAAATCCCAAATATTTGGTTGACATGGGACAAAAATGTCTCCCTCACCCTGGTTTGACAAGTGGTGGAGCATGATTTCATAGAGCGCGGGTTGGGAAATGGAACTTGGGTAGTTAACTAGCGAGAAAACATTAAACTGGGGTCATGTGGAGGGTCTAGGGGCCCAAATGGGATAGGGAGGAATTTTATTTCACATTTTGCACCAAATAAATGGTTTACTTGGTTTAAAAATATGTGCCACTCTCCTATTCATTGGATTTCCAACCCAAAAAATGACTAATTGTTGAAGCTTATGCCTTGGAGAGTGAATTTGTGGGACCATAACTTGAGTTTCTAAAGGATTTTATTGATGAAAGTTTATATGATTATTCTTGGAAATGAACTTATGAATCAAATGGTGGTGGTTTCATTCTCTCGATTCAATGTGAAATCCCATGAAAAATAGGATTTTTGTTCCAGCTTGAAGGATGTGTCTAATAAAACCTAGTTTTACATAAGATGGACCTAGGTGTTGTGAAATATATGATTACACAATCTAGTAGGGATCTAAAATAATTTTTTGACAATATATTTTTGAATCCTAACTCCTTTTAGAGCTCTTGGAATTTCTTCCGAAGCTTAGGGGTTGTTTTCACATTGTGCCTGTCTAGGCATCCATGACCCACATTTTTTCAAACTTTTCCAAAACTTGTGGAAAATTCCAAAAATGAATTGAAAATTTTCTTGGATCTCCTATTCACCTCCATGATTTATTTGATCCTTTTTTCCACTCCATGGGTGTGCAAAACCTTAGAATAGCCAGAAATTGACCTTCCCAAGCTTTCCAAAAACACTATCTTGATGAATTTTACTTGGGAAGAACTTGAAATTACTTGGTAACCCTAAATCATCTATGGGCCCACTAACATGACACCTTTAAATACTCAAAGAGGGGGAAATATTACTGCCTCATGGATTAGGGTGACCTTTTCTGAAAGGCCTACAACTAAACATTTTGACATTAGGGTTCGTTGTCATGCTTAAAAATTAAAAAAATTTCCTATTACATTTTCATGATAATAGTTTTCTATAGCTTATGTACATGTTTTAGATCAAGCACGAGAGAGAAATGACATGATAACTCTAGAATCACAATTGTATTCTATGGTAGAGCACCTTATCCAGTGGGCTATAGACTCACCAAAAAGATATACTACACAACTTGCTTTATTGAATACACACACACACAAACACAAACAAAGGGAAACATAGGAAATGGGGAAACAACATGAAATAGAAAATGGAAAACTATGTTACATGGGAGGTATATTTACATAGGTGGGGAAATAATATACACATACTCGGTAACTAATTGAGAGAAGTACATGCCATCATGAAAAAGGGATTGAAGTCTTACCTTTAAGAGAAAAAAAAATTTTATTTGATGAAGCCATGCTTTTGTGATGGATTTTCATGGCTTGAGAAGAAGGATGACCATGATTCCATATTCATACTCATACTACATAGATAATGTTATTAAATCCAATTAACACTTCATCACTTTCTAAAAACTCTTGTACATTTATGCCTCTTCGACACCCTATGATCATAAGACATTGTTCTTCCATGTCTTCAAGAGTAGGAAAATATTCATCCTCTTTGAATTTCCACTTTAAATCACCTCTTAAATTAGCAAGGAAATTGGAAAGAGAAAAAACTGATTTTCTTGCCATTCAAAAACTTCTTTGGATGTCCCACTGTGTTTCGTGGAACAATTCTCTTTGATGCAAACTTGTTCAACATTTTCTCCACTACCTTCCTCTATAGTGGAGATGTTTTCTTCAAGACCGAGGACCTTCAAAGCATATTCAATAACCTTCATTATTTTACACTCACAAACCTTTTCATACTATGTTAAATAAAAATACATTCTTTCACATCCAATCTTGTCATCTAAGGCATTGGGAATCCACCAATTTCATCCATTAGATCTATCTCAATATCGAACATTGGTTTATAAAAAGAGGGTACAAACTAATACATACTTATCTTACATCTCCATATCTTGAGTCAAGATTTCAATACCGAGTTGAGGATCTTTAGTTTCTTTTTCATCCTTCAAGATGTCTTTCATAGATAGCTCTTCCAAGTTCACCATAGGTTCATCTTCATCTTCATTAGAATAATTTTTGTGTTCTACTTCTATGATATGATTAAAAATCTGATCAATATGAACTCATGATTCATTTGAAACATCCTCATTCACCTCTTCCATGCTTTTTGTTTCCCAAGAATCACTTTCTCAAAACACGAGCATACTTGATTCATGACACCTTCTAATAAGGAGAAGAGGTCCATGCTTTACTGATGAAGGGTGCACCTTTTAGTTTGAAATACATGTCACCCTCCTCTTGGTAGGAAGTAGAGAACTGTATTGGGGCAGCATTATGGGAATAATTTTTAACTACATTCAATCATTCATTATTAAATTATCTTTCTCATATGGATAATGAAAGACTTCATACTCACCATGGTGATCATTCTTTTCCTTAGGTGAGAAGAGGTTGTGTTCGAGTTTTCATTCTCCTAAGATTCAAAAATTATATTGGCCTCTCCCATTTGGTAATCCATGATTGAATTAGGAAGGAAAACTAATTTTTCAACTATCTATATTTCTTCATTCAACATTCCTACCTCACTCAAAAAATCAAAATAGAAAGGCATATTGTCCATGATAATTTTGAATTCATCCTCTAGGGTCTAGGATGTATGATGGTTCTCTTACACTTCTTTTCATATCTCCATTCCATAACTAATCGAAAGATCAAAATCTAAAAGGAGATTATCCATGATTACCTCAAATCCATCATCTTTTATTTCCTCATTATTGGTGGAGTCTCCAAAATAAATGAATCATCCATCATGCAACAAGAGCATTTATTTAAATTCATTTCTCCTCCCATGGGCCATTCTTTATGCCAAGAATAATTGATAAATGGCAGTTCCATCTCCATTTCTTCTATCTCATCCTCCATGATGTTGTTTTGGTTCTCTTTGGATGGTTTAAGGAGAGGATATTCTTTTGGAGCATTCAAGAATATTCCTTAGATGAACACCTCATAGTATGGGTAGCCATCAGGGTCTTCCTCCATAGGGTGCATATCATATTCTCCCTCCATTTGATAAAGTGCTTCAAGATGTTTGTACCTCCTTTGCAAAGCTAAAAAATATCTCAAAACTTCATGATAGGCTTCAGGATCAATATTTCCTTCTATTGTGCTTAAAGCCTCTTCACATATTATCTTCTCAAAATATCCATTTCTTCATCATTGTATATAAGGAACTCATCTAGAGGAAGGGAGATGAAATAAAATGTCATGATTTTCTTGGTCAACTACGTGAAGTTGAAAAATTTACCTTTGGTGGATTCTGCACCATCCTGTCCTTCATACAACCTTTCATATCTCTTCTAAAACTTCTCTATCCATCTTAGGGATTATTGATCATCAACACAAGAAATTCCCATTATTTTTCCTTTAGCAACACTCTTTTTGAATTGTAACCACCATGACTTGATAATTGGGTCTTCACATACAATTATTTTCTCCATTCTAGAAAGTCTTTTCCTAGTTTCTATGGAGATAGTGTGAGCCTTCTTTCCTTCAAATTTCTTGGCTTTGTAGGAGATGTTCCAAAATGATGGTTGATCAAATATTTGAAATTATCATCGATCTTATTCTTCTTCTTCTTTATTGTTACTTCACTCCAAACTGGAAATTCCTTCATTGTGATGTGGAAATGAACATGATAGGGGTTCATTCCTTGATGGAGTCACCTTCAAAAATGATTTTATTTTGAAATTTGATTTTTTTTAATATATAATTTTTTTGTATTTTTTTTTGGTAGAGATATTTTTTGAGTGTACTTGGGAAAATATCTCCATAAGTGGAGTCACAAAAATTATTGGTGATAAAATTTTCATGTGGAAAAATTAGGTGTATCCCCCAATGTTCATGGGGCTAAGCCCCTTTGCATTGAATGGTACATCTCCCATTATTGAAAGTAAACTAATTCTAATCCTATCTAAATGTTGTGGTGGCCAAATTGGGAAAGGATAAAATAGGGATACTCCACTGAACATGTGGCAAAGTGCTTATACATGGTATAAGGGAGGAAAATCACAGTGATGAGGGGGAAGGAGAGAAATTAGGAAAGGAAGATTACTTCTATGAGTAGATTATAGAGGTCACACCTAGTAACTAGAATAGTTTCACATTTAATATAGAAGAAAGAAACAATGAAGCTAGTGATATTGATAAATTAAAACACAAAGTGTTCAGGTTCATCTACCAAAGATACAAAGCTCTTGCATCACTATGATTACAAAGTGCATAAACAAGAGAAGTGGAAGATACATAATAAGCTTATAACATCCATGTTGATATCGTCCAACTATAATGTCCCTACTTCTCGGTGGCCTTTATTGAAGACCTTTGGCCTACTTTGTCTACCTAATGGCCAAAGGGTGAGTTTAAGGGTGACTTAAGTTTATTAACTTTATTATATTGTGCTAAAATTAAAATATAATATTATAAAGAGCACATATAATAAATTAATAGACTTAACTTTAAATTAGAACTTAGGAAAGTGCGATAAAATAAAAGCACTTAATTAAAATGTACTTCCTAAGGGAGAATGTGATTTGGAAGTCCAAGGGTCACTTTCATTGGAAGTCCAAAGGTCACTTTCATGGGAATTCCAAATGTCACTTTTATGGGAATTATAAAGGTCACTTTCATGGGAAGTCCAAAGGTCACTTTGGGTCCCATTTCCTATATAAAGAAGAAGGTGATTTGCCTAAAGGTATCTAGAAATATTTTATAACATTTTCTTTTGCATGAAGCTTTAACTTTTGCATTGAAATTCCAAGGAAAAAAATCCTTTTGGATTTTATCTCTTGTAGACAAAAACCCCAAGAGTTGAGAGGGTTTTTCACTCAGAATTTTCATTGATTGTAATCAGATTTTTACATTTATTTTCTGTCATTTCTAGCGAGTGCATTTTGATGGTATTTTGGAGAATAAATTGCAGAAGTCTTCTTATATTGGATCGACATAGTTTGGGACTGATTTGGCATGTTCTTTGAGGTATTTAAATCTGATTTCTATTGTCAAATCATCTGCATATTTTTGTGAAGTGAAGCAAAGCAATTTCATAATTTATTAGAGGGTTTTTACCAGTTTATAATCATATTTCAGATCTGATTTTTGAGTGTTTTTAGCATCAATAAAATAATATTTTAGTATGTTTGAACTCCTAAAATTAGTGGCAGTCATTTGTGATAAAGAAATAATTTTTGGAAGCCATTTATGTTTATTTTTCCATCAAAACCTAGTCATCATTGTTGAAGATTTATTGCAGCAGTTAGGCTGATCTTGCATGGTCCTATATTTTATTTCTGAGTCTGATTTGGGCCATAGAAAAATATGTTTTTCATACTATTGTTGTTACCTAACAACCGTAAGTAGTTACATGCTAAGTGTTTTACAAAATGTCAAATGATTCGAACTAAAAATTTGGATGATATTTGGGGAAGGGATCTTATAGTGGTATCAGAGCAATGTTCCTCCCACTTGGAGGGTTTTGATTTGATGCAGCCACCAGAGTTTGGAACACATGGGTATTACACTAGGAGACAGGCACAACTTGGAGCTGATTTTGGGATAGGTATTGGAGCTATGGGTGGTAGAAGAGAATGGTATCATAGTCCTTCCTAGGATGAGAAATAATATCCAGAACAAGAACTACTGAGAGCCATGATAGCTTCCAAGCATAGTTAATTCAATCCATGGACCGTATGGGCTCTACTCTTGATAGATTGGCCTTAGGTGGGCCACGAGAGAGACATGATAGGAGAGATAGATTTGTATCTATTAGGAGGCATAGTAGATCTCCTTCTGAGATTAGCACTGTGAGGGTATCACCTCACCGTGAGAGGGGGCACACTCATACGGAGGAGAGAATACCTATCGGATAGCAAATAGGCCTATGTAGTCTAGTTTCTTTCCTAGAGATGATCTATCGAGTTGAAGACCCACTTGAGGGAGTGGATTTCTAAGATAGTGTTATGGTAGCTACTGATGAGTGGAGGAATTTACCATAGCACGTGAGGGATGCCTTTCTTTTACCTCATTATTGTGAGTAGAGGAGAGATTGTGTGAGGGCCAAATAGGATCGAGACCTAGAGTACGAAATCGGGAGTGAAGCAGGCCACCAACAAGGTGAACCTATCTACCTTTGATGGTAGCGGAAAGATTAGTGCTAGAGATTTGATCCATAAGAACAACACCTATTTGAACGTTGTACCCATGCGGAGAAAGTGGCCATTCAATTTTCCACTCTCCATCTAGAGGGAGTAGCATACAATTGGTAGCATCACAAAGCTAATCACACAAAGCCACAATATTATATAGTCATAGAGGGAGTTTAACAAGAGGTTGATTGTGAGATTCAACCACAAGGATGTGGAGCTTTATTATAGAGATTTGGCGTAGATTTGCTAGACTAGACATGTTGATGCCTATGTAGACACCAAAATTGGGTCACACTCACCTAGGCCTCCCATCGAATAACCAACTTAAACACATTCACCTAAAAATGGCCCCTTTCATCTACACATTAATATTATTTAATTAAATTAATACCCACCCTCACAATATACATTCCTTAATTATTCTAATTAAGCTAATTTCCACCTCACCAACCACCTCACCTTAGACCTATCCTTGGCATGTTTCCATAACTAACTAAGACTTAGTTTAACCCTAAAAATCAATGCCTACTATCCCTCTAACCACCTTCCCACTCATAAAAACGTAACATCTGTTATACATCTAGGAAGAAAGGAATGAACTTGAGCTAAAAGATGTGAGATCTATCCATTTTAGTAAACCTAGGGAATCCCACCTTAACTAACACCAATCAGACCTACACCGACGCCGATCAAGATGGAACAATCGCCGGTTAGCTTTTATTCACCTTAGCAACCTTATTTGAGAGGTTGGCACATTCTAGACTAGTGGAGAGAGATTAGAGCTACATGTAAGCAAAACCAACATCCTTTCACGCATCCAGACATTCATAGCCAGCAATAAGACAAACCCAAAAGCATTGTACTCACAAAAGCATTCTAGGATTCAATGTTATAGTACCGAATACCATCCTTCTGATAAACTACCATTATCATTCAGCCATCTAGTTTTTATCACAGTAAGTGTATCCTTAACTAACATTGTTATTTCAGTTAGTATATTTTGTTACTCTTGTTATTAATCTACACTTTGCATGCTCATTCTTCTATCCCTTACCAACCTGTAACCCAACCATTTCCTTACCCACACCACCAAATCACCCATCCTTGCTTGTTATTCATCCCTGAATACACCTAAGACTTCTATAAACCTCCTTATCCACCCTACCATCTCTATCAAATCCTAAATCAAACCTTGCAATCATATCTCTTTTACTTTTGTACATTGACCCAACCTTATACCGACACTTTGGTTACCCATAACCATCATCGGTTCTACATAAACCATCACTAATCATACCGACCGATGTCGGTCTCTATGTTTTATACCCTTCCCAAGAATAGAGCCAAACAACCTCCTACCCATTGACCTAAACAACCCATAATTAGACCCTGACCAGTCCCAATACCTTGACAGTCACCTCATCTTTTAGATCCAACTATAGCCTAGCCTGTTGTGATTGGATTTGATTATTGTACTTGAATGAGGTACCTAAATCATATCAACTATAGTATGACTTTACTTATTTCTCCCATTGATTTGTTTTAAATAGTGGATTGACAAACATCTAGGAAGTATCACACTTCCCAGAACTAGCATACACTAGGCGAGTCCATTGTGATATATCATTTAACTTCTCTTTTGTGGTTTTGTTATCTATTACAAGTACTTCCTCCTATCCAAAAGGAATCTCTCACAATCAAAATTGGGTCACTAAGTCAAAACGGACACATCAACCTCCAACCAACCTATTTAATAGGCATTCCTCTATCCCATAACTCTATCTCTTTGTCATTAAACAATGTAAATAAAATGGTGAAACATTTTGGCACGCTCGGTGGGACCCATCTTGGGTTCTATTGCATTTTCTTCATTTCTAGGTAAAATTTGTGTTTTTTTTTCCCTTTAAAAGGCTTACATAGTAATTTTCTTCCCTAGTAATCCTCTCTTCTTTCTAATTTTTCTAAAAGAAATAGTTCTCTTAGTACATTTTAAAAGGAATCATTCTTCTTTCTTGCTTTCTGCATTTAGTGAAAGAGCATACCCTCTCCTATTCATCATTTGCTTCATTGAATGTAATATTTTTAATTTGGGCTTAAAATTGTTTGCATTACATTTTGATTTGCTGCATTTAGCTCACATTAAAATGAGGGAAACCTATATGTTAGAAGTCATGCCCATCGATGGTTGTCACAAAGAATCATATATTTCACATTCTCTCTCTGTGTGTCTTACCAAACTTGCACAAAATTGAAATATACACATATTTCTTAAACAACATCTTACCTGGGAACACCTATCCATGATCACATGATCAAATTGGCAGGTAATCCCTAGCTCATTACTTCTGTTGAGTCATTATCTCAGAGGATGGCCCACCCCTACCATAACATACCTAAAACCTCTCCTTTTAGATATCCTTCTTCGTAGGAAGCCTTCCTCACCAAAAATCTATTCTAAATTCATAAGTCAAATATTATAAATAGCATAAGCTCAACACATTAAAAATCACTTGTTAGGTATGTGTTTTTAGTGTTTGATTGACATGTGTTTTGAGGTGTGAGGATACGCTTCTCCATTTTCCATTATGTTGCCTTACACACTCCACAATCATAGTTGGAGTATTCTGACTTCTTTTGAGTGTGTCAAGACTTCATTGCATCATCTCCAGACCTCTGGGTTGGTTATTTATCTCACTAAGATTCACAACAATCCATTTTTTTACATTTTCCAATTTTCACAGTAACCGACATCGATTACCCCTGACCGGCATCGGTTTTTCTTAACCGGCATCGGTTTTCTGTTCTTTTGGGTTAAATTACCTAAAGAACCCTTATTTCATTTTCTTTTTATCAAAGTTCCTGTGAGTCTCTTGTACTCTCTAGGATTTTATAAATAGTTATCATACAATTTGTTCATCCGACAATCACAAGTTTTTACATCATTCGGTAAAATTGTTCCTGTCTTACATTAACCGACCTCGATTACCCCTAAACCGCATCGGTCATCCATAACCGGTGTTGGTTACCTGTACTAAATATCAAATGATATATTATGTAAATCACCTATACACACCTATTTTCTTCATTCTCATTGTTCCATGTGTCACCCATAGGATACATCCTCACATGATATACATTCATTCACATGGTGTTGACTCACAATCAAGCTAACACTCTAACATTTCACTCAAGTCATCAACCACTCCGACCTAGTCCTTTACCACCATATGTCCTGTCACCCATGGATCCAACACTACCTACCACCATTATTGTAGGCCATGAGGTATTTACAAAAATCCTTGATCAAAATCACACATCCTTACAGTTTTACCTTTCCCACTCTTCCACTTTGGACTCCTCGAGTCGGTTGATATATGGCATGCCTTTATCTATCTCTTCTTCCGTTATTCATGCTTCTACATTATCCCCAAATAATGCGGCATTACATTCACCTACTTCACCCCGGTGGTTTTACAACTAGGATGCATACCTACTAAGACCGTTGCATTGTGTTTGCAAGATGTCGGTCGCACACTGTAGTATCTCGTTGTCCCCATCATTGACCAACTAGAACATAAATCCCACCACACCCATTGTCTCAAAAATACCCATCGCAACACAACTAGCATATCGCTTTGGTGACGTGTGTGTGTGCATTTGATTTTAGTGCTTCCATCCTCCACCCCCAATAGTGTTCCCATTTCAATAAGTGGTTTACCTACAACCACACATGATGTGCCAAGTACTATCATCGGCCCTCATCACATTTCACCGTAGGGAATAACATAGGGAATTCTCTGACATCTGCTGCTCATACATACATAGAAAACACTGACATAATGGAAATGGAACATTGGATCATGTTCCCCCTCGATGTGAAATTTCCACAAGATCACTACAAGCCATTCAAGTAAACACACAACTATTCGTAAACAAATGCCACCAAATCATCAAATGCGGCCCGTCGTTGGTGGTGATGAGAGGTCACCAATGACCTCCAACCTCCGATGCCTCCTGCCTACATGGTATGACACTACTAGCTCTATCGGATGTGATCACGAAGCTCAAAATACCTTCAATAATTTGACGTCATCAACGTCACAAGCGAAAATGCGTCCAAAATTGAAATGCGGGCAAATTTTTTTATTTTTTTCAGACTTAATACAATGACACAAATTTTTGATGACAATAAAAAAGACAAAAAACAAATATCCTAAAATCACCTATTTAACTTTTACAACTTCGACAAGAGGACACAACTAAAATTTGAAAAAGTAATAAAATGAGATTACTTTTTTAAAAATAAATCTTTTACATGACTTTAATTCTTTTAACGACAAATGTATTGAATAACTAATGACTCTTCCTCAATATAACACGAGACTTTAGATAATAACTCGCAAATAGAAAATAACATAGACAAACACTTTAGACTATCAAAACTATTGTAAACTCAACTTACTTTATGACTCGAATATGCTCCTTGATACACATAGAAGTACGCATGACATATATGCATGGAGAAGTTGATCACTATGGAAGCACATATCAAGGTGATTGAACAGGTTTAAAACACGTCAGATGCCTCATTGGAGATGAGCTAGTTTTATGAACTGAGCTACCCCTTTCCATGCGTTGAGCCACGTGCATACAGATCTGCAGAACTCAGAGTGAATTATGGAGTAATCTTAGAAGCCGGCATCTGATGTTCACAAAGAATAGGTCGATGACCAATGGATCTCGCGAGAATGCTCTGACATTCTTCACAATGCGTCCTCCTCCATGCTCTTCAAAGTAGACACTTCAAGGAAACACGTGTAGAAAAGATTGGCCGCATACAGGTCGTGACATTCATGTGCACAGATTGAAACCTCAGAACTAACAATCTGGCAATTTCTCCAAAACAGTGAAGCGTTTTACTTTGAACTACCTACACCAGGTTAGGAAACCCATCTTCTTCTCCAAACTCCTCTGCCAGTTCTCTGCAGCTCTGGTTATTCTCCAATTCCAGTTTTTAAAAAAACACAAATGATAAAATTCTGGAAATTGTTCATACTCACATCTGCACAAATGGATTACTTCTAGCTTAGATGTAAAATATAGGATACTCAGGTACTTTATATCCCTCCATACTAAGTATTTTGAGCTCTCGACTGTGCGCCATTTTTGTCGAAGGAAGCAAAAAATCAGCTTCGGATGTAAACAGAGAGAAGATCTGTATATTGCTCATATGATCAAACAGGTGCCCATCTTGGACTAGGGTTTCATTGTCTCTCTGTATTATTAATTGCAATTCTAATACGTATTCCTACGCAAATGCATTAGCAGATTGCATCTGACCTTGTGTAAAATTTGTGAATTGATATACATGCAATTAAATTCGTATCTTGCAGAAGTCAAAACATAATCAAGTCTATGATATAGATCAAGTTATCTACTCTTCACCACAAATCACGCATCTATATACTGAACGTAGATACTCTTAGCTGGAATAAATTCTGAGCAGAACTTATTACGCACACATCATGAAATAGACGAAATAGAATTCCGCATAGCTTCATGTATTGTGTCCTTTTCCAGAGATCAGAATGGACTGTGCACTAAGCATTTAGAGGGATCACTATAATAGTTTCACCATGCACAGGAAAAATGTAGCTGTCCCTTATTATCCTTAGAATTCCATTGCAAGGATCAGATATTGCTCCGATACCAAATGAAAGGAGCAGAGTCTTTGATACACACAGAATAAACACACAAATCATATATTTCTTCTTGATATTTCATTATTCGGGAACATACAAATATATAGGAAATATACTTCCTAAAAACAAGGAGGCTGTTCAACAACACTCCCTCAAATCTCTCTCTCAACACCTATATACGTGATATTGTTTTAACTCACAACAATATCACAACTATCAAATAATACAGCCAAATATGTGAATAATTACTCACGTAATTATTCTCTTTACAATATCAATAATAATGGAGCACTAATAAATTATATTTCCTAACATATCAAACTAGTAAACCAGCAGTATCATTTTCCCCTCATTGACCAACTAGAACATAAATCCCACCACACCCATTGTCTCAAAAATACCCATCGCAACACAACCACCTGTGGTGTCAGTAACCCCTACTCCATTCCAGAATCTTGTTCTTTCCATCCCAAAAACACTTCCCCCAATTGCTACTAGATTCGCTACGACTGTCCCACCTATATACACATACTATCAACAACCCCCTATCTCGTCTGTCACCCATTCTGGATACATACCCTCTATGTTTGTCCCCTATTCTTAACCTCCCTATTAGACATCACCATACAATGGAATGCCAACCACATCACAGGTTCAATACCATCCCCCTTATGCCACAGGAGGTTCCCTTCCAACACAACCTACCAATAACCTCATCAAATTGATGATGGAAAGGATGTAAACACTGGAAGCATCGGTTTCGGGCTCGTGTAATTCTCTCACCTACGATGAAATATGTAATGAGCCCATTCATCCATCCATCCCTATTCACCCATACCCTATACATTGGGAAATGCCAAAATTTAACCATTTCAATAGTAAAGAAGACCCGCAACAGCATTTTTAGTCTTTCAAACATGGGTGTTACTTGATCACCCATGATGACACTTTACTCCTACGAGCCTTCCCGATGTCACCATCGACACGAACTACATTGGGACCGATACAAAGTGGGCTGCCAAGACATTCCATCTACTCATTTAATAAAGTAGCCAAGCCTTCTTAGATCACTTATCTATCAACATTTTTAAGAAGGATACCATTACTCGATCTTTATTCCACCACGGCTTATGAAGATGAGTCTATTGCTCACTTTGTCACTCGGTGGCGTATCCTAATTAACCATCTCACATTTCAATTACCTCAAACCGAACTCATAGATTTTTACTCGGGCTTGATGTAAGACACATCTCACCAACCTGGTGCATACCTTTCACACTTTTTACGAGGCATTCACCATGGCATGGAAATTGGAAATCCGTGCTATTGAAGAAAATAAAATTCAAATTTGTAAAAATACATCACATTTAACCATCTCACATTTCAATTACCTCAAATGAACTCATAGATTTTTTTTACTCAGGGCTTATGCGTAAGACACATCTCACCAACCTGTGGTGCATACCTTTCACACTTTTTACGAGGCATTCACCATGGCATGGAAATTGGAAATCATGTGCTATTGAAGAAAAGAAAATTCAAATTTGTAATAGATACATCACATTTAAATAAAATGATGCTTCTTCATCTTTAAAACCCCAAAAACTATTCAAAATCCAAAGGATCTACTAGCTCTGTAGTTCTCAAGGCCGGTGTTAGGAAATAAGGGATAAAATATGCGAAATAATCCCTTACTGAGAATCGCATATGAGTAAAACTAATATGCGGAAGTTATTACATGATCTCAAATAAAATTACGAATAAAATAACACAACACTAAGAGACAGATCCTTAACGTGGTTCACCCAATTTGGGCTCGTCCACCAAGAATCACTTGCTCGGATTTTATTACAAGCCATCGCTCTCTCAATACAATACCTGAGATCCGCTTTAGAGCTATTTCATCCAACTCTACAAAATTCACACCTCGAATTCAAAACACATCTGCAATACATTTGCTTTTTCATCTATCATATGCATAAGACCATATAAAAAGACAATGCTTACAAGCAGTTTTATAAAGCCATGGGTATCAAAACCATGGGCAAAACTTGTCCCATAAACTTATGGGCATTCAAAAAAAATCTCACCCATATGAGAAAAGCACGTTTCCCGATTCATGGGTGCATTTTTCGAGGCCAAAAATTTTACGCCTAAAAAAATTGTATAGTACTCTTAGTGTACACTTCAACACTTTCACACATGAAAACAGTTCTCCAACCTAACAGTGGCCCCTCTCATCAATCAAACCCGGTGAAACCTCCCTCTAATGTCTCTCTAGTCCAAGCTTTCCATTTGAAATGAGAATAGTGAAACTACACTTTGATAGGAGAATCTTATTCTTCTATTTTGGAAAAGCTTGTTAAGGTTGGTGCCATTACCCTTCCACCTATAAAACCACATACTGGTTTTGACCCTGAGTGACCCATGCCCACATGGTATAAGGAATGTGAATTTTGTAACTATCATCATGTTAAAGGTCATAGCAATAATAATTGTGTCACCTTCAAGAATATCATCCAAGAAAGGTTAGATAATGGAGATCTAGTCTTGGATAGCCTAAGTGTACCCGCTAACCAAAACCTACATATCTTCAAGAATCCATTTCCCAATCATGCCCCTTCTTCTAACCAAGCTTGGAAACACTTCAAACGATGATAGCAATGTTTGTGAGGTCCACACTATTTTTAATGACATACTAGTTGCTTCTTAATTGCCTCATGTTCCTTCCATAGACAAAATCCTAGCCCAATCTCCCCTACCTACACAAGAACCTATTTCATCTCTTCCTCCACCCATAGAGGAACCCCCTTCTTTTTCTCCTTCACCCGTAGAATATCCCATAATTAGCACGCCACCTTTGACCCCTCAAATTTTTGAGCAATCATCAGTAGCACCTCTCCTACTCATAGGAGATACATGTCCACAACCTACACCATCACAAGGAGAGTCAACCTCTTCCAACCCATCCTCTCCTCTACCCATAGAGGATACTGCAGAAATACCATTTCCTTTAGATGACTATTCACCATCAGACCTTCAAGATCCCCTTAATCGACTATCAGCTCTCTTACCCACAGAGTTTGAGGCTAACCATTTCCTTGTATCATAAACACATTTCATAGGGATCGCTACCCAATCCACATTGGCCTTGCTTGTACTAGTACCATTTTAACACTTGGCCAATCACCTAGACTATGTTGATCGAGCCTTACTTTGGGGATGCTTTCTACTTCCAGTTTCAACCCAAATGCAGCTATCACTCACCGACACCTCCACTATCTACTCAAAAGTATTTGAGTAACCAAAACAATCACAACCACCACCATTACAACACCTTCCACATCACCACCCATGGCCCAACTCACACCTATGCCCATAACCCAACATACATCTACACCCAAACCTACCTACCTATATCATCTCCCTTACCTAAACCTATTACTACCTTAGGGTTCATACCGACAACTATCCTTACTCACCCACCCATCAAATTAGATTTAGCCACATCTTTAACACTAACACTAAACTTGGCCTAGCCCCAAAAAGAAGACCCAACCCCTAGGCCTCATACTCCAAGCTCGCTTACCACACCATTATCACCTTCACCTCTTTCATCCATCCTAGGACCTCACGCCTCAACCCCTGGGTAAGAACTTCCTTCCACTTTGGAAAACCAAGAATGCAGCAACCCATCTCCACATTAAGACCTATAATATCCCCAAGTGATCCACACAACTTTTCCCCTCACCCATAGCCTTCTTACCACCCATACCTCCACTACCATCCATAACTTCTTCACTACCCATGACACTTCCTTCTCTTTCACTCACACCTTCTACCCAACCTATACCGACCACCTACGCAACACCTCGGTTACCCCCGTGGGTAACTTTGTCCTCTACCATTTTTTCCTCCACATCTCATACACCCATGTCAACTTTGTCAAAAAAGGGGCAACCTAAAGATAAAAATCTGCTACCCTTCAATAAGATATTTAAACCAACCAAACCCTCCATTGTTAGTTCTTCTACCATGCCCATACTTGAATGGATGCAACCAAGATCTAAGACCACTCCACACACCAAACTAGTAAACCAAACCATTCCCCCTCCTATAAATCCTCTTCCTCCAAAATCAGCCATACTTGTACCCAAACCCACATTCACCTCCCATTGTGATCCACTAGCAGGATCTTACGCCAAAATCTTAACCAATATCCTCAAAAAAAATTCATCACATTACCACCTCTTAGAACTTATGACCCTCTCAAACCCAAACAAAAAGGGTTTAACAAAACTAAAATATAAGCCTACCATCATGTGCTAGGACATGATGTAGAGAACTGTAAGGCTTTAAAACTGCCCTTGTCTCATTATGTCCTCCCGAAGAAAATTTTGTGATGATGATCTTCTCAATGAGAATCCCATTTTGCCTTCACCAATTTCCCTAGAGCCTCTTCCATTACCTACTCAGTGACCAATATCTCCACCCACGTAACTTTTTGATCCACCCCTAAGATTTGAGATTAATATGGTCCATATAAGAGAGTTGGCCAAACCACCACCCAAATGCCAATGTGCCCTACTCATTTCACAAGGATTGTATCCCCCACTAGGGTTTTGTCCCTCATGCCGTTATACCTTCCATGACACACCCTCTTCCTCCACCTCCCCTCAAATTAACATGGTTCACATTACCACCCATGCTCAAAAAGACAAGGGCAAAGAAAAGGCAATTGGCCCATCAACCAACCCTATACCCAACATACCATCCACACCCATACCCAAACTCACCATTCGAGGTCTTGCATATCCTATTTCTGATGGGGTCACACATCGCACAATGCTTAAACAACTACATCAATCCCCTCTCAAAATGTCTTTATATGACCTCATCCAAACCTTTGAGTCACATCATTAAGCCCTCATGGAGGTTCTTCAATCTATTGAAGTTTTACCAAATGATCCCACACCTGTAGCCTCCATCATTACCCCTCACCATGTTTCCTCTCTCAAAAATTCATCTCCTTCCTCTACGCCTCCACCTACTCACCAAGTAGACACCCTCATATTTTTAGATTAATAGATATCACTCCCTTCAAGTCGACGACCCTAATCCCCTACTCTTTTTAATCTCATTCTTTATTTATAATATATGCATACGACGCGTTATGATCGATAGTGTTGCTAGTATTAACATCATCTCCTCACATGCATATGACCAAATGAAAATACATGCCAATTACATGCATGGTAACCCATTATGATTTGGTCCTTCAATGATGCCATGACCTCTACCCTGGGTACCATTGTTCTCCATGTCTGCGTGGGTCCCCACACTATCCTAGAACTTTTCTATGTCCTAGAAGGGGATTTCTAATATAACTTATTACTCGTCCAACCTTGGATCTGTGCCATGGGTTGTGTCCCTTCAACTTTACACCGTTGCCTCAAATTTGAACACGAGGGACATAATTACACAATCCCTACCAACCCATCACCTTTCAAGACATGTAATATGCTATACACCGGCCCAATGATGTGCTTTTACCAGTCAAAGGATATGCCACTATACCTATTTCCCCTTCACCTACTAACCCATCCACCTAAACTACCACCACATCTTCTACATCTAACCTTGTTATCCCAAATGTAGTTATAGCCTCTCTTTGTGACTCACCTATTTCCCCATCGTCTAGTGAGCCGTCCATCCCATACCTACATACTAACTATTGATCCTTTAGAAGGTGTTTTTAAATGCCTCACTCTAGGGAATACCACCTATACAATATTAACACCTTCCTCACTCCCATTAAGAGTATGGGAACATGCGCCAACACCCCGATTATGACATCCACATAGTGCAGGTTTTCCTTACGGTCCTCTGCACCTTTGCACTAATCTAACATATGGGTGACTTGATATGGCCACCTATAAACCCAAACTTCCATCCCAAACCCAACCATTTTCATCCAATCTACACTCCCTCACTAAATGTCACTTCACTCACACTTTCCTCCACACATGCGCATGGAAAGGATTTGGCTTTGGCTTTGATGAACAGGGGCCACCATACTATCATTTAATGTACCTCTCGTAAACACAATGACCATAGTGGAATTGGTTTTGATGCTCTACCTTCCAAGAAGGTCCACATCAACCTCATTCAAGATAGGAAATCTTCCCCATCTCATTCACCCACATTACCATCTTCACACGCACCGATTCCACAGATCCCAAATATATTACTCCTAAAAAAATTCGTAAACACCATTTCCCTTGGACTGACTAACCTATCAATGTAATGACAAGGATCCCTCTTCTCTCTCATTCCTATATCCTGACATGATCGATGATGATACACCTTCTATTAATGGCATTCAATGTCAAGATGATGAGTCCATCCTCACCTACCATGGTGTGGAAGACTCTTATATTCATCAATCATTACCTTTTGAGATGCAAACCATGTTGAATGAATCGACCATTGAAATCAACATTAACACTCAGGATGACCCACACATTATAAAGATCGGCCAATCCTTAGATGCTATTAAATAGGAAGCCTTCACCTCTTTCCTTCGGGACCATAGCAACGACGTTTTCTTGGTCCTATGTTGATATTCCCAGTATTGACACAAAAATCATGGTCCACAATATTGTAACCACTCTTGATGCCAAACCCATCAAACAAAAGCTGTGAAAAATGCATCCTTGCATTGCTCTTTTAGTCAAAGAATAACTTCAACACCTTCTCTCGATTTCCTTCATTCTACCCATTGACTATCCCAAATGGATTTCTAACATCATTCCTATCACAAAAGTAATAGGTGGACTCCACATTTACACAAAATTCCATGTCCTCAACCTTGTTTGTCCCAAATACGATTTCTCCCTACTTGGGCATCGACCAAATAGTTGACCTCACTTCTGGCCATGAAATGTTATCACTCATGGATGGTTTCTCGGGCTACAATCAAATATTACTAGCTCTAGAGGATCAACACAAGACTACCTTCATCACCCCTTGGGGAATTTCTACTATCGAGTCATGCCTTTTGGCCTCAAAAACATTGGTGCTACATATCAGCAAGCCATGACTTACATCTTCCATGACATCATGCATTGCATACTTGGAAGATAACATATATGATCTTCTGACCAAATATAAACATCGAACTAAACACTTGTCCATCCTTAAAGTCATCTTTGACTGTCTCATCAAGTATTGTGTGCGTCTTCAACCAAAGAAGTGTGTCTTTGCAGTACTTTCCAAAAAAATCCTAGGTTTCATCATTTCTTTGTGTGGTATATAAGTCGATCCTACTAAAGTCAAGGCTATTATAGAAATGCCTCCACCCACTAATCTCTGTAAACTTTAAAGCCTACAAGGAAAATTGTAATCTATTCATCATTTTATCTCACAGACTTTCGACCGATGTCAACCATTTCATCATCTTCTCAAGAAAGATGTTTCATTCAAATGGGATGATGAATGCCATAAATCCTTTGAGGCATTAAAAAATACCTCCTTCAACCACCAATGCTCATTCCTCCTAAGGATGACTAGCCCTTTTACCTATATATTTCTTCCACTAACCATTCTTTAGGTGACTTGCTTTGCTCATCGTGATGAGCAGTACATAGAGCAATCATTTTATTACATAAGTGTACCCTTCTTGACTACGAAACTAGATATACCCAGACTGAAAAAATATGTTTAGCCTTAGTTTTCATCACCACCAAACTCCACCATTACCTACTCAATCACAAAACCTTCATCATTACTAATACTGACCCATTACACTATATGTATGCCAAACCCTATCAACATCAATGTGCCACATGTTGGCTTATGCTTCTTGCCGACCTTGACCTTGAATTCATTCATCAAAATTCCATCAAGGGCCAGGATATCACTGACCAACTAGCCGACGCACCTATTTCTGGGAATCATCCATCTAACTTTGATTTCCTAGACGATTCTATAACTACCCTTTCCCTGGATGAACCTGCTTACCAAATGACACTCTTCTTTGATGGTTCCAAGTGTCAGCATGGGGGTGGGGCTGGTGTTATCCTCATTCCTCTTGATGGTGAACCTATGCCTTTGTTTTTCAAACTCAATTTTTATTATACAAACAATATTTCTGAATACGAGGCACTTGTATTGGGTCTCCAGGCTAGCTATGCCTTAGATGTTACAACAATCAATATCTTTAGTGATTCTCAATTGGTCATAAACTAAGTCAATGGTATATACCAGTGTCGTAATGAGATCCTTCAAAAGTATAAGTAGCACGTAGACATACTTTTGACCACCTTTGACCATTATACACTTCAAACCACCCCATGTTCTACCAATAAATTTGTGGATACCATGGCCTGCTTGGCTTCTCAAATACCTACTTTGCCCACTGACTCTAAAATATTTGTCACCATACAAAGGCTAAAATCAACACTCTTAATTACCTCATGAAGTGTACTCCATCGAAACCATTGCCCATTACCCACATGACCTTTGGTATAAGAAATATGCAGACTATCTTTCCCTTTCCATTCTACCCACCGATCTCACTCATAATGGATAATGGGCCTTTCTTAAAAGTGTCTCCCATTATGTCCTCATGGGTGGTCTCCTTTACAAGCATGACTTTGATGGCATTCTCTTATGCTGCCTTACAATTTCCAAAATTCCTTACACCATTAAGAAAGTTCACGATGGAATTTTTGGAGGTCACTTTACTGGTTTAGCTATCACAAAATGCATTCTTTACCTAGGCTATTATTGGCCAACCCTAAACCATGATTTTTGTGATTATGTCAAACATTGTGTGAAATTCCACCAACATGCTAATCTCCACCACACACCTAGTCATGGCTTACAGGTCACATGAGACCTTTGGCCTTTCTCCCAATGGGGTTTGGATCTTGTCGGTGAGATAAAACCCCATTCTTCACAACACCACCAATGGATCATAACCACTACCGAATATTACACTAAATGGGTAAAGTCCATTCCCTCATTTATACAAAAGATGAGAAAATATGTGAATTCATCAACCATCACATCATTTTTCATTTTGGTGTTCCTCACCGCCTCATCACTGATAATGGAAAACAATTCAAAAACAAAACCCTACACAAACTATGTGACACTTTTGGCATCTAACTCAATTTCTCATCACCTTATTACTCGTAAACCAATGGTCAAGCTGAATCAACCAATAAAACCTTGAAAAAATTCTTATGAAGGTAGTCAACGATACTAGGAAAGATTGGCATATGCACATTCCTTTTGCCTTGTGGGCTTATCGCACTACTATTTGCACTTTGACTACTTTACCACACCCTTTTCTCTAGTCTATGGTACCAAGGTTGTCTTACCTCTCGAAGTCTAGATTCCATCTCTCTATATCTCACTACAAGACATGCTTAACGATGATGACTTTCACAAAGATCGTTTGGCACAACTTGAGTTATTAGATGAAATTTGTCTCAATGCTCTTGGCCATCTCCAAATCTACCAAAAATGTATCAAACATGCATATGAAAAATGTGTTCACAAATAAACTTTTCAAGTTGGTGACCTCATCCTAAAGGGAAATCAACATGTAACCAAAGAGGAGAAAAGTAAATAGGGAAAATTTTCTCCTAATTATCTTGGACCCTATATCGTTACCCATGCTTATGGATTAGGTTCTTATTGTTTGTCTTCACTGGAAGGTAAACCCGAACTTGAGCCCCTTAATGCCTTGCATCTTCGACCATTTTATTGTTGATATCAATTCCTATATCACTTTCTGTCAGTTGATCACTCATCCCTTGAGTGTTGTTCACCTTCCATATTACCTATTTTGAAGATCCATAACTAAACAAGAATCATGTGATTACCCATCACCATTTTATCCTTGTCTTCAATATGAGTACCATGGCTCTACTCATAGCATGATTCTCATGGATACTTTTCATCTTCTCTAGGATGGAATCCCATGGTCATTCATCACTCATAACCACCCTCTTTCATAGTTAACTCCTATATAATATGGTTTTGTCATCTGAACAAGAACCTACCCTTCCTCTGTAGTCTTGTCCATGACTTAAACATCCAAAAATAAAAAGGAATGCCACTCCTTGAGTCAAACTTCCATCAAAAGATGAATCCCTCAAAAGGGACATCTCTTCACTCTAATTCCACCACTATAAATAGAATTCTCCCTTGAAGGACAACTATATCATAGTTATTTCAAAAATTCAATAAAAATATCCCAAAGCTTCCCACATCGATCAGCTTCACGAAGACCTCAAGGAGATAATATACTCATCCCATATAGACTTCCCGCATCGATCAGTCTATTACAACACAAACAAATGAAGAAAAAGATGAAATTTTTGTCATGGAATTGCTTATTCTTGATCCTAGGTTTCTTACTCCGAAAGACACGCTATCATACACTAAGTTACGCTAAACCACCTATTCTCACCTCCTTTCCTTTTTAGCCTAATTCCTTGTTACTCAAGGGACTTGCCACAAATGTGACATTTTGTGATTATGCAACTTTCTTCACCCTTAGAATGGTCCATTATGTAATGCCTTTAGGGTCTTACGTTCATAAGCCCCTCTTAGGTATGGTTGACTCCTTAGGGTTCTTATCAATTAAGCAACTCTTTTACCACCTCTTACCATTCGCCTTCCTCATTACTTATTGATTATCCTATATAAGACCATATTATTGAAACTTATATTTAAAAACCACTCAACCATACCTGTGACCTAAACTCAACCATGCATATGACCTAAACTCAACCATGCCTATGACCTAAACTCAACCATGCCTGTGACCTAAACTCAACCATGCATGTGACCTAAACTCAACCATGCATGTGACCTACACTCAATCATGCCTATGACCTACATTCAACAATGCCTAACACTTACCAACCCATTCTTCTACTTCATTCTAATCTTCCCTAGCTTATGGGAGAACTACATTGGCCTGAGGTCCCTTTTACGAGACTATGTAGGCAGCACTTCAAGGGCATGGGGCCCTTGGAGGTTAGCTCAGCCACTCTCTACCCTAACCAATTCCCCCTTTCCCTTTCCTTTTCCTATTCACATTCTACCCTAGTTAGTTTCCTTTCTATATCAATAACTAGAAATTAAACCACACAAGCAACAATTGCTAAACATCTTTACCATCATAATTTACACATTCATTTCATCACATCTACCATTTCTCTACCATAATCATACATTTTCCTACAAATCATCTTAACACGATCCATACCATCACAAATTGCACACATTAATGAATTAGAAATTCAATCAACTATGACATGACTCAATCTATACCTATGATCGACTCAATTCATGCCTAAACCAACTTAACTCAATCCATGCCTAAACCAACTTGACTCAACCATTCCTAAATCACCTTGCCTCAATCATGCATACACTGACCTGACTCTATCATGCCTAACTTACCTAGTTTCCATCACATGTACAAAATCATCATCAAAGTTACATATACTCATACACATCATACCATAAAACATCATCATCTCTATATATATCATCCAAATCTGAGTGTCCATACATATATACTCGACTAAAAAAACTATAAAAATATCTCTCATCTACCATATAAAAATACAAATGTCTCAAAATCTTCGATACATTTTAGGGATGATATCATGTATACAAAACAATAAAAATTCTCTCATAAACAAATGCCTCACTATCATCAACTTCGGCATGCGCCGATATGTATAAAAAAATCACAATACTATCCAAAATGATGATATCCCTCATCTACCCATCATCATATCTAATTTAGTCTCTCTCTTAGATCATATGTCACTCTGTGTGGTTCCCACAACTACCTCCTCTCTAGGTGTGGGCCTCGGTCTAACCACCGATGGCCCCTCACATGGAGCTAGTCTCCATATACTGGTAGCCTCACCCTGCTCCTGTCTATGGGCTCATCGCCCCCTATGCTCTCCACACTATGAGTGCAGGATCGGGTCCTCTCACTCGAGGCCTCTTTGTGCTCGGTCTTATGTATATGAAGGGACATCTATCCCTACCACTACCAAATGATCCTGATAATACCACGCTCACCTAAGAATTCCATGAATCTTTCCATAGGCACTATCTAAGGAGGTGCCATGGGTCTCACCATGACCTATGTGCTAGGCCCTACTAATAGTGGCCTCTATGTTTATACTTGTACCATGGGATCCTCGTGCTCGAGCTGTACTTTGTCTCATCTTGGTGCCTCTATGATGTAATCGAGCTGTAAGTCCACAATCTATGCCTGAGCAATGGCCAACTAGCCTTGCAACCTTGTGACATGTGCCTCACGTAGGGTGGCTACTGCACCCCATCTCTGGTTATACCATGTCCGGGTACGTGCCCATGTAAACCTATGATCCGGGCACATTCGAAAGACCACCACATGGCCACCTATGCCTATGACCCCACCAGCCCTATCCCATATAAACATGTAACTTGGGCCTATAATGTGGCCACCTATCCTTGTAAAGTGTCCCTCTAGACTATGAGGGTTACCACATCTGGCTGCCCTAGCCTAGGTGGTGCTACTCGTAGTTGCGCTGCCCACCATTGTTTGTATCTATTTGTGCATCTAACATCATTAATCTTCGGTCCACTAGTATCTCTTCCTACCTTGGTCCAACATAACTCTCTCTTTAGTTGAGGTCAAGGTGGAGACATAGGTCTCTCCATGTCATCCCTCCTATAATGTGGGAAAGGAGGTGGTACATCCTGTAACAACCCAAAATAACATTTGACCCTATCTATGGGTATGAGCTCATGCTTTCCTTCGCAATGCCCCTCTATCCATCAGACCAAATTGCAATCTTAATTAAATCTACGGACATGTTCATGTATGAGGGAAAGCCCACATATGGCCTCTAAATAATGTCTACTCCAGATAAGCCCTCTAATATGCACATGTAATAGGATGTATTATGTGTAGCCCCACCAACTCTACGCACTCCAAAGAATCGGCACCCAACCTTTTCCAGTAACCCACTCAAACCAATTTTCCTCGGCATCAAATCCATCATGTCAAGGCATACCTAGTGGCCTTTTCAAATTTTAGTCTTATGCGCGGCTAGATCCTCACGGAATTTCTCCCAAAGAATAGGTAAGATCAAAGGCCTTACAATATGCACATCCTGCCACACATACCTTTCAACATACGCATGCTTCTCTAGGTAAACCAACTTCTTTCTCATCTCCTATGTACTCTCTATCAGGGTGGATAACTCTAGATTTAATTTCTTTGATTCCTTATGTATATTTACCCCCACTTGGAAAAATTGGGCAATAAATGAGAATGGGAGTTTACACCATGGACTCCAACTACCATCCACCAAAATGAGCCTTAGATGTAGAAGTGTTGGTAGATTTGTGAACTCTACTTCTCTTTTTAAAGCGGGGAGTTGTTTAGGGATCCGCCATTCAGCCCCGAATGTGTTCCTAAGGCACTTATACCATTTTTCTAAGCACACCTTGTGTACCCTCGTCATTGATTTAGATGTGTATTTCGGAATCTATCCATGGGCGAAGGGTCTTCAGAGAGGGGTACTCCCACATGAATTTTTCGGATGCATTCCCACTTACCAA
The DNA here is from genome assembly GCA_018340775.1 of Taxus wallichiana var. yunnanensis. Lineage (NCBI taxonomy): Eukaryota > Viridiplantae > Streptophyta > Pinopsida > Cupressales > Taxaceae > Taxus > Taxus wallichiana. Next base: position 828,559,131 of record CM031237.1, on the reverse strand, counting down.
AATATGTATATCGAGAAGCCGCTACGATTATTTACTAGCACCACGATTTCGAGAACATAATTCTTAACACAATGTTTCCAAAAAGGATCTTTCCTCCCTTCTCCATGTTGCTTATGATTCCATCTGTATGTATTATGGGATAAGTTGTGCACGGTGCCTTCCACGACCTTCCTATAGACATTTAGCCTGATGGGGCTTGCTCACTGGGTCCATCTCTCTTGTCCATTCAGCTTGGAGACAAATGTGTGCATCCATCTTCATCACCTTTTGAGATCTCTCGATATCCGAGATGTCATAATACCTTGATCCCTTCTTCAACTCCCATGGGATGCTATGGTTTCTCTAATTGCCTCCTCTTTTAGGAGGTCATCTATGAGTGCATCCCCTGCATAGTTTAGGCTGTGAAGTGTGAAATTAGTTGGGGAGTTATGTGCATTATGTGCCCTGTGAAGCATAATAAGTCTTTATGTATGCATGTCATTAGCCACTAGTACAAGCACTCAAAGGGCTTCCCAAATATGGCAACTTGAAGAGTTAGAGGAGCTAGGGCGATTCCGCTTTCAACGAAGGGGTGGTCTCCATGATGGTATCATGTAATGATTCTGCAATTGATGATGATTAGTTGATGGAGTTGCCGCTTCTCCATTTTCACCTTGACTACGTCGTCTAGTAGATTGGTATCTCGTTAGGTTTTTGTTTGTTTGTGGGGCACACCAGCTCTGCACCATTTCTTCACGATCATGCTTGACCGGTGATTGTAGTCGATCATGGTCATCTGTCTTATGTGGGACTCCCACTCTTGCCCTAGTAAAACCCCATCCAGTATTGCATCTTAGAGTACCATTCCTCATTTGTGTCTATGAGTATTTCTTCTTGTTTCTTCTTCCCTTTTCCTTTTCCCTTTCCCTTCTTGGATTGTTCTGCTGAGTCTACCAACTAGTTTTGTGGCCATCATTTCACCCTCTTTTCTCTCTCATTCCTAGGTTATCTTGTGAGTTGTCCACGAACATTTTCATCGTGCGCCCCATGCCCTAGACCTCAAACCCTAATCTCTGATTTTTATCCTTCAATCATGGCGCTTTTTACAACATTCCTCACACCCGTGAATCACTTATGCTCTAGTTTGTAGATCTAACAAACCGATTGCACTTAAGTTTTTGGGATTTTCCTTCGATTTGCAGTCGAGTTCTCAAAACCCTAGCTCTGAAAGAAAATCACTCTTCTCATTTTTGCAAAGTAAAATAATAAATTCCCCATCCTTATATTTATATCTTTTTCCACTTTTAAGCATTTAAGGATAGGCTACCTACCACCGTATTTTAGACCATGTTTTAATGCGGTGTTTCCAAACAAAACCTAACTTCAGTGCTTCTTCTCATGCGCCAAATCCTTTCTATTGAAAATTTTTTCACCCACACCCAATCCTTACGTGAAACTACTTCCACTCATGTGCCCAATCCTTGTGTGAAAACGTTTCCACCCACGCCCAATCCTTACACGAAAACTTTTCCAACCTTTTTGGTGCACAAATGAGGTAGAGAAGCAATCCATCTTGACAGGAAGAATTTTGTGTGCATGCTACTTAGTGCCAAAGGCACCTCTTCCATCCTCATGATTCTTGATTTCACCTACCTCATGTTTTTGCACTTTCTCTCCAAAATATGTATATTGTAGTTGCCAGTTATTTAACATGGGTTGAAGGCCCAGGCCATTGAAAACAACTTCCAATGAAAAGGTTCATATATGAGCAGCATTGTCCTTCAGTTTGGTTGTCCATATTTCATTAATGAGGTGGTAGAAGCTTGAGTCAGAATAGTACATGTATTTCCAATGTAACCTTATTTTTCACCCATCTACCTTCTTTTCTCCTAATGCATCTTTTCAATAGAGCCAATTCAAATGGTCTACCAACCCAATCCTCCTAGTAGAATAAATCCATTCTTTTCTTTATCATCTCACCCCACACTTAAACGATGTGTGGTCCTCTGTAAGTGCATTCATAAGTCAAAAATTAATAAGGTTACCAGGCACCAAGGCGCAAAACCAAACAACAACATGAAAGGGAAATAAAGAGAAGGAGGAAATGCATAAAAGGAAATTCTAAACTAACTTGAAAAACTACCTTATTTACAAACACCAAGAAGCATTATTTATAGTAGGGCTTCAATAACCTACTCCTATTGAAGTGTCCAACTAATTTTTTTCCATCCAGTCGTTTGAATCTGTTTCAGACATGCCCATTAGTAAATAATCATAAAGAATCAAGGATGTATGAAATTACATAAGGACCCAACCAATGCACCTTTAACTTTTAGGATGGTGTAGAAATTTTGAATCATATAAATACCATCTCATCTGGATTTCAATGAACCTCAAACTATTTGTTCTTAATATGGTTGTCATGCCATGCCTTTTTCTTAGCTTTCTCGGTTGTTTGGCTCCATCTTGCTAGTGAGCACCTTTCATCCAACTTTATTAATTCATATATTCTTTCTTCCAAAGACTTTCTCATCATCTAACCCTCTTACACGTGTTATACGTAGAGATGGTTGCATGAATTCAACTGGAAGAACTACTTCCACGCCAAACACCAATTGAAATGGTGTGGCCTTGATCAATCTTTTATACATTGTTTTGTATGCCCAAAGAACTACTAATACCTTGTCATCTCAATCCTACCTACCCATGTCACATATCTTAGTCAATGTATGACTAAGGATTTTCTTGAATTCTTCTGCAGTCCCATTTTCCCTCGGGGTGATAGGGGGTAGTCTTGTGATGGGCTACCATGAATTCTGCCAATAGAATCCTGATGGTTTCATTTAAGAAGTGAGTACCATTTGCCAAGGTGCTAGAAGTGGTCATAGGCCTTACAAAACTCAATGCAATCTGATGAATCATCTCCCACCATAGTCCAGGTGACTAGGATTTTCCCATGATTGCATTCCCGCATAGTGTCCTCCAACAATCCCACCATGGACTTCTTCTATTATAGCTATGAGCTCATGTTCTAATACACACCGGTGAAAAATCTCATCGCGACACATTTTATACAAATCCCCATTGATTAACATGAAGGGCGTGGCGCGTATGGCTAACCTTTTCCTCCCCAAGCATTCATCCCTTCGGTGCCACACCATCCTTAAGAAAATGGCAATTTCTCTCATTCTAAGGGTGTGCACCACAACATGAATAGTTGTGCATCCGGTATGGTTTCCTCGATACTTTGCACATCCTCTCCTGAATCAATCCTTGATAAATGATCCGGCCCACAATTGTGCTTTCCATGTTTTACCACCACTTTGAATTCAAATTCCTGAAATAAAAGTACCCAATGGCATATGTGCCCTTGCACCTTTCAAGCTTTTTTACTAGATACTTCAAGGACATATGGTTAGTGTAAAATATGAAGGAAGTCACAGCAGATATTTTCTGAATTTTTGGAGCACGTAGATCATTGACAATGCCTCGCACTCAATCATTGTATAATTCTATTTTGCTGGTATCAACTTTCTACTTACAAAACATAGGGGGTGATCAACAATCCCTCTCTGGTTGAAAGAATGGCTCCCATTGCTATACCAGAGGCATCCACGTGGTCATGGAAAGGTTTATGCCATGATGGGAATCGTTGAATAGGTGCGGTGTTAAGCCTTTCATTTAGAGTGTCAAATGCCCTCTGCTGCACCTCTCCCCATCGAAAGGAACTCTTATGTTTGAGCAATATCTCCAAAGGTGTGGTGATCTTGGCATATCCCTTAATGAACTTTTTGTAGCACCTAGTGTGTCCAAGAAATCTACACATGGCACTTTGGCTGGTAGGCTCCCCTAACCCCACAATAACTGCAACTTTCACGGGATCCACCAGTAAGCCCTCTTTGCATATGATATGCCCCAACAACGTTCCAAAAGGGGTTGCAAAGACACATTTCTTGATGTTGAGGGAAATCCTCAACTATCGACATCTTTCAAACATCAATCTCAAGTTATCACAATGGTCCCTAACCAATCCATACACTGTCCAATCATCTAAACTTGAAGGAACTTGTGGATAAAGTCTTGAAATGCTTGTACCACTATGCACAAAAATATAGTAGGTGCATTCCTCAATCCAAAGGGCATGACCATGTATGCAAAGCTTCCCCACTCGGTGGCGAAAGTTGTCTTTTCTTGGTCTTCCTTGGCAATCCTTACTTGGTGATATCCCGAGAATCCATCCGTGAAGGAATAGACCTCGCGCCTAGAAACTCCTTCCAAAATCTCTTCAATAAAGGGGGTGGGAAAGGGATCGATGATACAAACAACATTTAACTCCCTATAATCCACACATATCCATATCTGCCCATCCTTCTTTATGGTGATCACCATTGGACTTATCCATTATGATTCCTCCACAGCCTTGATGATATCGGATGCTATCATTTTGTCAAGCTCTTCTTTAACCCTTATGCACATGTTGGGATTTATCCTCTAAGATCTCTTCCTGACTGGGTGTGCACCATATTTCAAACTTTATCTACATTTCCCCAATGAATGGTGGATTCCTTTCAACTCATGGTACCCACGTGGAATAAAACCTCAAATTCATGCAAGAGATCGATCATCTTTGATACTTCCTTATCCGACTAGTAGTCCCCAATGATAGCTTCCTTGGGCTCCTCCTCTGAGCCGATGTTAAATTTCTTGGTTTTGAGTGGTTCATGATACGTGCCATGCATGCATCCACACTGCTAACTAATTCACGTGTCCCACCAAATGGTCAACATTCTACTCTCCAACTCCTCTCCATTAATAACATATACCATCTTTCCTTTTTCCTTTTTAGCACAAGTGTGCTCAAATTGTATGTCTTTTGGTTTCTCCTCTTCGAACCACGCTTCCAAGCTAGGTCCACCAAGTAAGTCTATGAATCTATCTTCCACCATGGTGCAATCTAGAAGAGTGAGATGCTTGATACCTGTAATGCCTCATCAACCGGTTGTTTGGTACTTTGGTACTTGAATGTGTGAACCAGGTCAACTACTAACTCCTGCCAATTTCCCGTTTGGCGACGAGTTTCAGAATGGATGTACCAAGCGCACGCACAACCTTGTAGTGTCGAATATAGCTTGTGCACCCAAAGGGAGGGTGGTAAATCTTCTACGCCTTCTCCCTAGACCCTCTCACATGCCTAGATGTGGGAAGAGGTAGGTTCATTGCCATTGTAATCCTTGATAGCGGTGGGTATATTGTTCTTCGAGAATCAGACAGTGAGCATAATTCTAACTTCATGCCATTCCAACAAGTTTTCACTATGTGTGGCCCACCACCTTGTTGTTGTGCCTATCATAACATAACCCAACATACCTCATCACTCATTCTCCCTCCATTGAGCTTCCATTTCTCTCAAAAATACTACAGGTTATACACCCCTAGAATACTTGGTTATTACTTTTCCTCCTAGGTGCTGAACTATACGTATCGTGGTTACCCTAGTTACCGATCCTTTTAGATGTCACCCAATCAATTGATAAGTCACATGCACCCAATTATCACATGCTATACTTTGGTAGTATCACGACATATTAGCATCATCAAACTGGATGACTCCTTTTGTAGGATGGATGGTCTCTGGATCTCTTATGGAGTGCACATATATTCTATCCATGACCTCCTCTCCAAGGGTTCATTATAGGGTGTGGTCTTTCCATTAACAAGTAATATAATCACCCTCTCTTCTTTGTTTTCAAATCTTATGTACCCATTGTTAAACCGGAGATCTACATTATTCTTATAACACCACGGGCACCCAAGTAACGTTGGGAAATTATCCACCTCGGCAAGCACCAAGCCTTCAAAATCCCAGTGAACTTAGTCCCCCGAATGGTAATGGTGCATCCTTCAAGACACTTATGGGCATTATCTTTGTCTTATTTTCCATAAACAATACATTTGAAGATGGCTATAATGCGGAGGTCTTCCCATTTGATGTCAGGCATCTAGAGTGAGAACATTAACCTCATGCACTGTGTCAATGAGGATGTTACTAAGCAACCATCCATCCACTATCATGCGTTCAAGGTAATCTCTTTTTCATAATCAAGGTTGTGAGGTGGAAGGTTTACATGCGGGATCTACTTTTCATGCTCTTCCCCAATGTAGTGCATGTACCTTTTCTCTCAAACATGCTCCTAGCAGTGAATAATATTCTCCTTCCTCAGTGGTTTACACACCCTTAACCTTATCTAAGTCATCCTTTGGTGCTTCTACCATTCTTCTTTTCTCATCTTTTCTAGTTTTTTTTTAGGCATTGGATCTCCCTTATAAACTCCGAATTACGTCCATGGTTTCCTTGTAGACTTCTTTCCAGGTGAGCCAAGTTTGGATACTTCCCATGTACTACTTCTTCCCTTGAAACTAGAGGTCTCTACCTTGGAACTTCCCTTTTGCACATGGACTCCACCCTCATTGTTACCATAACAGGCTCTAGTTCTTATTCATGTATTACTTGCAGAGCCATTGTGCATCCGCTTCTTACTACTCACCATGGCAGCACCCTTATCCTTCAGTGCATCTTTGACTCATATGTTTGTATAACTCTGGGCACTCTTCGTACCAATTTTTTTCACACCAGGAGCATTGTAGAAGATCTGGACATTCGTGCTTATAATGGTCTATGGCTCCACAATTAAAGCATGTTCCACATGGGAACTCACTTCTTCCTCCGTGGTTACCATGACCATGAAATCCTCCGTGAAACCCTCTTCCACGCACACCTCCATCTCCACGCTCTTCATACCCACGATCATCTCCTTTGGAACTATTGGCAATGCCAGTCTAGCACACACCAAGATCAATTGCCTCATGAATTTGGTCAATCAATCTACAATCCTTGGTGTCATGTGTGGTTAAGGTACATATCTTACAATAACAAGACATGTTTTTATAGATCACATGTTGTAAAATGGGGCACCTACTTGCATCATGGTCCCCTATGACATATTTCACAATTTACCGCTACAATGCGCACCACCTTTTAGTACATATCCCACCATTATCCTTTATGTGTCCTTCTATGTTACAATCTATGCACCACATCCCAATGTGAGTCTTTAGAACTATGTTGGTAGATAATTTCTTCAACTACTTAGCCATAGCAAGTAATCGAGCCTCTAGAAATGGGCTAACACCAATGTCAACACTACCAATTGCCTTAGCATGCAAAGCATCTTCCAACGCTTCGCATGACAGTCCATAAATGTTTTTGAGACAAAGCCCTCCTAAAGGGTGTGATCAACCCTCCGAAAAACCACTAAGCATGTTGTGAAGGGTGGATATCATAAGACAATTTAGACAATAGAGTTTTAAAGCACGCATCATATTCTCACATGCTCTCTGCCATTCCCTGTTGGATTTCTTTGAGAGAGCTAATGCTCTTTTGTTCAAACTAAGGTATGTAAAATTCTGCCAAGAATGCATTCCTCAACATGGTATAATCCACAACAGTCTAATGAGGGTCATACTTTCTATACCAACTATGCACGCATCCTTTAAAGTTGTCATAAATTGATTGGCCTTTCGATCCTGGGTCATGATCCCCTTTGCGCGCCATAGCAGCTTGCACTTATGCACATGCTCTATGGCATCTTCTATCCCACTGTAATCTAGTAAGTGTAGAGACATCTTGAAAAAGACTTGAGGACATGGCTGAGGTCCTTCTCCTCCCATTCGAATCCCTTGGTTTCCTCTCGTGTTTCCTCCTCTCGCCGACCACACTAGATCCTGAGCCACCAACTCCACCACTTCCACCTCTAGATCCTCTTATGTTAGGTATAGGGCCTGTGTTTTTCATGTCGAATGCTCCAGTCATCTTACTAAATTGTGTGCCAATAGTTTGTGAACTAGTGTCACTCCAAGTCATATTTCATCCACCAATTCTTAACACGATTCCAAAACCAGTTGTATACGTGCCTTGTCCAAACATTCCACCAAATACTAGAATAGTGTGTGAAGCCATAGAAGTGCCAAATGAGAAGTTGTATCTCCTGAGTGTCGATCGGTTGCTTCCATTGGTATAAAATAGAGCAACTGTACTTTTCCCTCATTCAAACAAACCAAGCACAAAGGTTTGGTCGCTAGGTGGGGTCAGATGCGCGCTAATCACACTTATTTCTCTATGCCACAGAGTCTCATTAAAAGCCGTAAGGTTTTCTCTCCCACACTTACCAAGATGGGGTACCACAGACTGTTTGGGTTCCACATCCTCCACATGAACCTCAACTCCTTTCCACCATGTCTGGCTCCATAACCCACTTGTAATCTTGTGTTGTCTATCAATCTCCCTTTCACACACTTCGTTATACTTGAGCCATCTCTCCTCCCTTTCCTTTTCAGTCGTTAGATCAATCATCCTTCCCTAACCTGGCTTCCTTGCCAAGCACTCAGGGTGGTTTAGCTGGTCATAGGAAATGCCTCTAAACCCATGGTTACCATCAAGATTTTGATTTCCAAGGGGATAGCACGCAGAAATGATCCTCTGGGCTCCTGCAAGAACTCAAACTCAGCAACTTCTAGGATAGGAATACATGGAAATTGTGTATTCCAGAGTGTAGCTAGTTAATACTCCCTTCCACCAATGATCTATAGCATAGGTCCATGTTAGATGAGCATCTTGTAAGTTTTGATATGTTTCTTAGGTCCAAGGGTGTGACTTATAATACCACCTCGATCTAGATGTAGAAGCCGAGATCCATTCAAATAACTCTACTACGAAACATCAGAAGAAGGTTTCATATAACTCATGATAAAGAGTGTCCTCCACCCATCTTCACATGTCAAACCTAGGTCCAGTATTGAATCTCTAAGTGAATTCATCCTCCATTATTTCAAACCACTCTTTAACACCTTCTAGGATTATTCTCTCCATCATCACTTTTTTCACAGATCATGATGTATGCCATGTTCCACTACAAATTCAAAAAGTGGTGCCAGCAATAGAACCAAGATGTAGCCATTTTTGCACAACACCAAGAACAAGGGAACCTCTTACACACTCGGCCTATCACCTAGTGGGCACTAGTCACTCACCCGAGGCACGCAGAGGGAACCGAGTCTCTCATTAATGTGAGTTCAATGGAAGGCATACTTCATGATCTTGACTTAGTGATTTAAAAGACATGAAAAAACTATAGAGCTCAGAATGGATTCTATACCCTTCAGTCATAACAAAAGCAAAATGTGCAATAGAAGTAATAGAACTAGGAAGTTGTAAATCCACAATTAGACTTAACATTCAAGTAAGGTTCATGGTTATACAAGATCAAAAGCATAGTAAAGACATGCGGGTAATACAGGAAGGATATCTTAATATAAACGTAGTGGTAACCTTATCATATTCATTCATAGTATTACTCCAAAACATTACAGAGTGGCAGACCATAGTCATACACCATATCTGGATCCATACATGTATATTCACAAAACAAAATTTTCATTCCCCATTTCCCCATTACATCCTTCCTAGAATCATCTACCCATTTTATCCCATAGTTCTCGCAGTAATTCTACAGAGCTCCGCTACCTCACTTCTGTCTCTGTTCTTTGCCAAGGGTGCATGTATAAATAGGCATCTGAGCTCTAACAAACTCCTTTATAACCTTAGATCTTGCCCCAAGTGTCAAGGTGTGGGTCACCCTAGGCACATGCCTCTCCATGTCATGATTATATTTTTGGATCTTCCTATCACAAGGTATATTCCTTCCAGAAACCCTTTTGCCAGGCTGAAACCTTATCCAAATAGAGCACGTTCTTCATGTGTTTTGTCCAAAAGGTCGAAAACGGCTAAGTCCTGAATTGTGCTTCATGGGCACGTGTCCTTGGTTCTCCAAGAACCCTTTTTGAATCCTACCTTACACACCTTAGCTTGCGCGCTTCCTCCAACCGTGTGTGCCTACGCACCTTTAAGATTTGGAAGCTACATTAGGGTCCCAAAATTACCCCACACTTCACTGTTCTCTTCCCTTGGGAACCTTTTCAAAGAATGCAAAGGTACAAAAGAATGCAAGGCCCTACCTTAGAAAAGAATGGAGGGAAAGAATAAAGAATGGGGAGAGAAAGAATGGAAGGAAAACTACATAAAGAAGGAGGGGAAAATTTTGCCACAGGTTAGCCTCCAATGTATTCCAAGCACTGACTTCATCCTACGCTCTTGTGTAGAGGTCGCCAACCAAGGTGCTCACCTTGTCAAAGGTTAACCCTTCCCCTTTCATATTAATGGTCTCCACCATAGTCTCCAGCTCCTTTACATGATCTTCCAGGGCATCCATCTTCCTCATAATGGCCTTGTAGAGCTCTTTTAGCTGGGTTTTGATTGAGACCCACAGGGTCTCAATAGCCTCATACTTCCTTTCCACTTTGGCTAGGATATTTTCTCGCTTGGCTCTATTGCCCTTATTCTTCTCCCTGAAGCCCTTTAGCTCAGCCTCGTTGCTAACAATAAGAGCATGCTCATTACCTTGTCTTGGTCCGTGCAATGGTCGTAGATGACCCCAATGGTTTGTGTAGCTATTTTTACATCGGCAAGCACCTTGTTGTATTCAGCTATGAGTGCGATAACTTTTATCTTGTCCTCCTTCTCCAAGCGCATAGCTACCTCCTCTGTCGACTCCAAGGCCAAAGGCTACCTTTCCATAGTGAGGATCCAAGTCAAGTCCTCAAGACATTCTAGGGAGGAACCATATTTTTGTGTGGGAGGGTTGAGGTCTGGGTGCTTAATGATGATGGCCTGGGAGATGAGCTCCACCTTCTTGGAAACTTTGTGCACTTTAGCTTTCTCCTCCTAAAGCTCCCTCTGTAGTTGAGCACTGATTAGTTTCTCAAGGCTGAGGTCCTTCATTAGCTTGACTACTTCTTCCTTCCTCTTCTCCAACAGTCCTCCAAGACTTTGACCCTGTCATTTCTATAGAAGAGCCTATCCTCAATTTCTACGGAGACCTTGTTGAGTGCGTTACACACTTTCTCATCGATAGTTGTTGCGTGTTTACAATGGTTTTGTCCCCCTTTCCTTCAAACAACACTAATACTTCCTCCTTGGTTAACCTTGAACTCGGGCTCATCGAGGTGGGAGTCAAATGTCCATGATAGCATCTTCCTCGTGCATGGGTATCCACCCTCAAGATCAAAGAACTCCATAGCGGTGAGCTCCTTGGTGGGCACGGTGTAGACACCAAATTTGGGTCTTACGATGCCCTTTACCCCGTATCTCATCCCACAACCTAACCCTACCTCACCACCTAAAACCTTACACACCTAATGATTCATTAATTACCTTATAATTAATAAATCCACATCTCCAAACCCGCCACCTCATCTCACCACCTCACCATGACCTAGCCCTAACCCTAAACCAACCTAATTAAGACCTATGACTTGGTCTAGACCCACACCCATGACTCATCACCCCTCACCCACACCAAAACGAGCCTAATAATGACTTGACCAAGCCCACAACTGATCCCTCGGGAGAAAAGGAGGGAAAGATGGCTGTTTTACTAAAAATAGCCATCTTTGACCTAACCGACATTAGTTTCTACTCAACCACCGTTGGTTACGTAACCACCATCGGTTCCCTATTAATGACCTCCCCCAACCAAAAAGAAAGGATCCAAATTCATTTGGGGAGGAAAAAGAGAAGTGAAACAAGTAGAAGAGGTTGCAGAGAAGAGGATCGAGCCGAAGACTGTAACTGAACAACTGGATCGCTGTCACACTCATCCAAGCATTTGGAAAGACAGAGGATAGCTTCATCAGCTCACTTTCCATTATCGGATCATCTCAAATAAGCCTTACCATCACCACCACATTCTTGGACCTCTATCTTCATCGGAACTAGTAAGTAGTATCTTGCATGTTTCGAAAATACCATTTCTAGCACTTTTAATTCATAATACAACTGACTTCTATTCAAAGCCCCTAAATCATTGCCCCTACTGATATCGGTTATCTTCTACCGTACCGGTGTTATAACCGCAGTCGGTTACTCAGTGACCGGCATCGGTCACTGTCGATTATATCAAAACCAGCCTTTCCTCTATTGCTTTTTAACGAGATACCTAAATCGTGATTTCGCAATAGCTTCATGTTATCATTTGCATTAATTCGTATTTAAAGAGGCCACCACCTTTGAAAGAAGTCTAATATTTCCTGGGCCCAAGGCAGTTCCCTCACTTGTTGTCTAACTAAAATCTAGTGGTCTTGCGTTCTTATTTACAGGTAGTCCTTCCCAGACAAAAAGGAGTTCTCCACGATCAATCTGATCTCTCTACGGTACGCGCACACCTTCCCAACACTCAACAGGTATTCCTCCTAGCCCTAACCCCTTATCTGTTTCTCAAGAGAATGAAAGGATAGAAGCAACTCTATTCCGGAACTGAAATTCTGTGTGAAACATTTTGCATCCTTAGTGGGACCCTTTTCGGGTTTCTTTCTTTCTTGCTTGCTTTCATATAGGGAGCACACTTGCTGTTTGTTTCTGCTAAATATTCACAAAATATTTTGTCATTTTGGTAAAAGAATTTGTCTTTCTTTCATATCTTTGCATTCAGTGAAAGTCATCTTCTTTGCTTCATCGAATATCATTTTTGATTTGGGTTTAAAACACGTGCATCACATTCTTGCTTGTTGTTTTTAATTCTAGTGAACGTAGATTAAGTAATAGGTCGTACACGTGGGGGTGATATCCATGGTATTGACGAGAAATTAATCTTACTCTCACTACACAACACATACCAAATCACATCATAATCAATACAACGGCTCAAACTTCCCCCCTTTCCACGGTATTCCTCCACTCGATTGAGGTAGCCTTATGAGCCAAAACAAACTTGACATCTCCCTTAGGTCTTTCGTTTAGGATTGACATCATCTGGCGTCTAAGGCATAAGCCCAAAGTGATAAAAAACTAATCCTAGGGTTAGTCTCTTGATTTTCTTGTGCATCTTGCTTGTTTTTTCTGTTTCTCTGTCATACACTGATTTCAGTGATCACTTCAAGACAGTTTGGTAGGTATATTAAGCATTGTTATCCCCAAACCAGCAGCTTCTTACATCCTCTCTTTGCTTCCACAGTGACCGACACCGGTCCTTTACTACCGACATCGGTTAACTGACCGATGGCGGCTACATTCTGACCGACATCGGTTATCTGACCGATATCGGTTACTGTGTTTAACAGTTCTTGACACACTAGCAACCTATCAATTCCAACATTTTTTGCTATTTTTTCATTCCGGATTGATTAAATCCCTGTTGTGTCTTCTTGTCCATGGTTGTTATCACCCGAAAACAAGCTACAGCCATGGTTTCACATGCCTGTTCCGTGCCTTTACCTGAATCACCCCCTTCACATCCTATGGGGGATCCTACGGATACCAGTAATTTTCCTAAGATCCCTGTAGGAGATAAGGAATTTTCCAAATTTTTGGATGCTAATCCTAGCACTGTACAATATTATTTGGCTCATACCCCTGACCGTACACCCGACGGTCAGCTCCTTGTTGGTATGCCTATTAGTATCACCGCTCACTTAGCCCCTTCCCCACCTAATAACTCCACCTCACCATCTTCATCCTTAGTCCCGTCTCCCAGCTCAGCGGCTTCGGTGGTTCATACTGCACCAATTGGTTTTCCTTTCATTAATCTGGGACCCCACATATCACTACCATCCACTAACCCTACCTCATCTCTCTCACAGACTGTCTCTTTCATAACTTGCTCCCTGCCACCTATACACACGAGCTTTCCCTCACAAGCTCCGCCCACCTTTTCATTTCCACACACTCATCCGGTGGCCTCAACCTCTTATATAGGACACCCTTATTCAGCTGCCCCAACACATTCATCACCATTATCTTATCAACATTCAATCCCACCATTTTCTAGTAGCGGCTCTTGGACCAATCCTCCTCTCATTTGACAACGATAACGCCATCATCTAACCCAACCAATGATTTAATCAAACAGATGATGGACAAGATGAAAAATCTTGAGGCTTGTTTGAGAAGTCGTAACACCCGACATATGAGCAAGTTTTTCGGGAGCCTATTCATCCTTGTCCCCCTTATACATATCCTCCTCAATGGGAATTACCAAAAATTTACTCGCTTTAATAGTAAGGAGGACCCCAACAACACTTGCGATCGTTTAGACATGCCTACTATCTGATTGCTCATGATGATGCCTTACTACTCCATTACCTTTCCCATGTCCTTATCGGGACTCTTGCTTGGAGTGGTACGGTTTCTCTAGCCTAAGCATTCAATTTTCTCCTTTAACCAGTTAGCCCAATCTTTCTTGGATCACTTCTCCATCAATATTGCCAAGAAAGTATCCATTACCGACCTCTATGCCATCCAACAATTTGAAGACGAGTCTATCGCAGATTTCGTTGGACGATGGCGGGGCCTCATCAACCAACTTACTTATGTCTTACCTCAGGCCGAAGCTCATCGAACTCTTTATGCGGGCCTACGCTAAGCACATTTCTCCCACCCTCCAAATTCAAACTTTCCACACCTTTGATGAGGCCTTTACTATGGCTCGGAAACTAGAGATTCGAGCCTTAGAGGAAGAGAAATTGAGGTTACACAACAAAAGCTCAAATTTCCGGACCCAAGACTCTACCACCAAACCCAACACCACCAATTCTCACACATCGGCTGCTTCGAAATCAAAGGGTGCCATACATGCTGTGATGGTCAAATCTCAAGCATTGTCTAATACCCAGCCGAAAGCCACCTATAAGTATAAAGTCGAGCCCATCAACTATACTCCCTTGGGAGAAACTTATGGTGTGATCTTAGACAAATTGCTTAAAGCAAGAGCTATCACCTTGCCTCCTGTTAAACCTCACTCCGGGTTTGATTCCACCCACGCTATTCCTTCTTGGTATAAATAAAATGACTTCTGTAACTTCCATCGCGTGAAGGGACACAGTCACGAAAACTACAAGATGTTGAAAAACATAGTGCAGGAAATGGTTGATGCAGGGGATATAACTCTCGATAATCCTAATGCCCCCGCTAATCAAAATTTAAAAATCTTCAACAAACCATTTCCAAACCATGCATCTAACAGTAACACAAATCAAGACACCTTAGCCGAGGAGAAGAGTGTGCATGAGATCCATGCGATTTTCAACTCCCAACCTAGGGCTTCCATTGAGGAAATTTTGAATCAAGCTTCTTCACCAACGCAGGGATTTTCACCCCCTTCTCCTTCATCAGGACGAGAGGATAGTCCCGCTATTCCTTTACCTATAAAGGAATTAACCACCCAGAGTTCTCTTCTCACAAATGAACCTTCTTACACCACATCCCTACAAGATTGTGAGTGGATGTTATCTAACTTATCTATTTCCCAAACATCTCCTTCCACCACTCTTGCTGCAACAGAAGAAGGCTTGCCACTTTTTCTGTCACACCCTTAGAGGAGAAACCCCTTGAGCCTACATCACCAAACTCCTCAATCATAACAGATCCCCTCAAACATGCCCTCCTACCTATTAGTTCTTCATCACCTAAATCTTTCCAGTGACCGGTTGACCTCTTAGTACCCATTGATACGGCACCTCATTTACCCCCTGTATCACACCCATAGTGGACCGGAATCACAACCCATCTCTCTTCCATACCAAAGTTCCTGTTCACACGTGAAGAGTGTCATCCCTCAGAAGATAGACGAGCCTTATGGGAGTGCTTGAGTACACCCTGCTCTACTCAAATGCAGATGACTAATCTAGACACCTCTACCATATACCCGAGGTGTTTACAAAAGCTCAAAATGCCTATGTCCTCACCTTCACCCCCCTCATCTCTATCAAATCCCTCAGCCATCTCTATCAACCTAACCAAGCCTTCCCTTATGCTTGGGACTTCACCAATTCCTAGCCTGACACACCCACCTAAACATTTAGATTTATCCAAAAATAATGCCATCAATCCTCCTAGGAGATAGACCCAATCTCCTCGAGTCCAATCTATACCTCTTCCACAACAAAAACCCTCGCCCCAGATCACACCGATACAATAGGCTTAGCTTCAGCCTTCACCATCACACCTACCTTCTATATTAGGGCCTCACCCCTCCACCTTGCCACAATACACCTTGCCTCCCACATCTTCTTTAACACGACCTATACCTTTTGCACCCCTACAGACACTCACGGGTGTATCAACACCATCGCCCCAAGTATCTCACCTACCTGCCAACCCTAAGCAAACTCGATCATCGAAGGACTTGTTTGTTGTCGCTCCTCTTTCCCCATGGTTGTTTCCTGCCACCACGTTAGCTGGGGCCTCATCATCTAACCAGCTAAACATAACTTCTGTGCAGAAGAAACCACACCTAGTTAAAACCACTCATCAAAATCCCTTGCCTAAATCACCACCTGTACGAACCACTCGCACCCAACCCTTACCAAAACAATCAAAAATCTCACCCACTCAATCAACAGCCTCATCCTCATCTGAATTTGACCCACTCAAAGGATCTTACTCCAAGATCCTTGATATGTTGGTAGGGGATGCGACCATTTCCCTACCCCCGCTCAGACTCTATGATCCATCTAAACCTCGACCTATAGGTTATGATGAATCTAAAATCTGTGCTTACCATCGCACACTAGGACACGATGTAGAAGGATGCAAAGCTTTGAAAGCCATCCTTCGCCAGTCACCTATCTCGGATAGATAGCCTAAGAAAGACAATTTATGAGAGAGAGAAGCCCTTAGCTTTGATTCCTTCTCCTATACCACCTATCCCCGCCTCAGCCAAAATCTATCATCATTGCAACCCTTCCTCTTGAGAACAATGAATTATCCCCGCCATCTTCCTCCTCTCGTATTCATGAGATCAACATGATTAACATTGCTACTCGAGGTCAGAAAAACAATGGAAAAGCTAAAGAAAGCACACCTGCGGCCTCTCTTTCTCCTTCTGCCATCCCGATCGCACCACCACCAAAAGTGGTCATTCGTGGCCCTGCCTATCCCATCTCTAGATGGAGTTTCCCACCGCACCATGATCAAAAAACTTCACCATCTCCTTTTCAAAATGACACTCTATGATCTCATTCAAACATTTGAATTGCATCGATAAGCTTTAATTGAGATCCTTGAGGATAGAGGTCTACCTAATGAAACCTTTCCCGTCACTTCCATTTTAACACCCAACCACGTCGCTTCTCTCACCAAACAACCTACCTCCACAACCACTTCCCCTGTCATGACCCAAGCCGCCGCTTATCGGTTTTTACGAAGAAGAAATTGTCGTCTTTGGTGCAGAAGATCCTGATCCCACTCTTTTCATCTCGGCTTACGTCCGGGACATCCGGGTACGTCATGTTATGATCGACGGGGGCATTATCCTAAACATCATCTCTTCCAAAGCCTTCCAACAGATGAATATCCCTCTAGCTGCATGTGTGCCAACCCCACCATGTTGCGTTCATTCAACGATGCTATTACTTCTACCTTAGGCACCGTGATCCTTAACATTTGTGTAGGGCCACGTACCTTACCCAAAATCTTCTATGTCCTTGAGGGAGAATTCTAATACAACATATTGTTAGTCCGCCCTTGGATCCAGGCTATGGGATGCGTTCCCTCCACCTTACATAGATGCATCAAATTCGAGTATGAGGGGAAGTCATACACCGTCAAAGCTGATGCTTCCCCCTTTAAAACCTGCAATATGTTATATCGCCCTAATGATGTGCTTGTACCAATCAAGGCACCCATTGATCCAGCCCAACCATCTACTTCAACCACGCCTCCACCATCCACCTTAACCACACTCACACCCTCAACCAATGAACCCACTACCGCGAATACCACTTCCTTCCCCACGGACAACATCCCAACTTCAGACCCTTGGTAGATGTTTTTCAATGCCTTACACTAGGGGAATACCGCCTATACAACGTTAGCACCTTTCATACCCCACAGGAGTACGGACAGTTACATGCACATCCTACCTACGACCGTCGTGTGGGGGAGGTGATCTCCTACGGACCACCTAATTTCCGCACCAACCTAACATATGGGGGTGTTGACACATCCTCTATCACCCCTGAACCTCCCCTTGGTGTGGTTCCCTTCCAATCTGATTTTTGATATCTAACCAACCGTCATTTTGCCCTCACCTTCCTGACGTGTTGTGCTTGGAAGGGTTTTGGTTTTGGTCTTTATGAACAAGGCCGACACACGATCATTCCCGTAACTACCCGCAAACACAAAGATCATCGTGGTCTTGGATTTTTTGAACCACCTACACCGAAGAAACCTCATGTCAATTGTATCCAGGAAAACAACGAAGTCACCCCTTCCGAACCATCATCGCCCATTTTTCCATCTTCACCCACAGAGTCGATAGACCCGGAATCTATCCCTCCTAACTTTTTTTTGTGAATGCTATCTTCTTGGGTCCTCTCACTTATCAACATGATAGTGAAGACCCATCTTCTCTCCCCCTTTTGTATCCAGATATGATTGAAGAAGATTCACCTTCAATTAATGTTGTGGAGTGCCAGGATGATGACTCCATCCTCACCTACCTTGGTGCGGATGACTCTTATATTCAACGTGCCTTACCATCTGACACCCAAACTATGTTGAATGAATCACTATAGAAATCAACATCCACATGGAGGATGATCCTCACATTGTAAAGATCGGACAATCTCTTGATGCATTAGAACAAGCCGCCTTCACTACCTTCCTCCGTGCCCATAATCAAGCTTTTGCTTGGTCCTACGCCGACATGCCAGGAATCGATCCTGACATTGCTGTCCATAACATCACTCTGAAACCAGACTCTAAACCAGTTAAATAGAAACTGAGAAAAATGCATCCACGCATTTCCCTCTTGGTGAAAGAAGAGCTTCAATGCCTTCTTTCTGTTTCTTTCATCTTACCTATTGACTATCCACAATGGATTTCTAATGTCATACCTGTCACTAAAGCGACGGGGGACTTCGGATATGCACGGATTTTTGGGACCTTAACCTCGCTTGCCCAAAGGATGACTTCCCTTACCTAGCATTGATCAACTTGTTGATCTCACTGCGGGCCATGAGATGCTTTCTCTCATGGATGGCTTCTCGGGATACAATCAAATTTTGGTAGCCCCGACCGATCAACATAAAACCACCTTCATTACCCCTTGGGGGACCTTTTGCTATCGTGTCATGCCATTCGGCCTTAAGAATGCTGGTGCGACCTATCAGTGAGCTATGACTTATATTTTCCATGACATTATGCACACTATCCTCGAGGATTATGTTGATGATCTTCTTGGAAAATCTAAACATCGCAGTGAACATCTCGATGTTTTAACCATTATTTTCGATCACCTGTTACAATACTGTGTTCGTCTTCAACCAAAGAAATGTGTCTTTGGTGTCCTTTCGGGAAAACTCCTTGGCTTTATCATCTCTTTGCATGGCATTGAGGTCGACCCAGCTAAAGTCAAAGCAATCCTAGAAATGCCCCCACCCACTAACCTCAAACAATTACGTAGTTTGCAAGGAAAACTCCAATCTATCCATCATTTCATTTCACAACTCTCGGATCAATGTCAACCTTTCCATCATCTCCTTAAAAAGACATTGTCTTTCAATGGAGCGAGGAATGCCACCAAGCCTTTGAGGCTCTTAAAGCTTATCTCTTGCAGCCACCCATGCTTATCCCACCTCAGGACGATCACCCTTTCTACCTTTACCTTTCTACCACCGACCATGCTTTGTAGGAGCCATGCTCACACATCGTGACTCTGAGCATCGAGAACAAGTAGTTTATTACATAAGCCGTACTCTTGTGGATTACGAGACTAGGTATACACACGTAGAAAAGTTGTGCCTAGCCCTATCATTTGTGGCCACCAAACTCTGACATTACCTCCTGAATCACAAAACTTATGTCATCACCAACGCTGACCCCATACATTATATGTATGCCAAACCTCATCTAAACCAACGCATCGCCTGATGGCTTATGCTCCTCACCGACCTCGACCTCGAGTTTGTGCACCAGAAATCAGTCAAAGGACAAACTATCGTGGACCAACTTGCGGAAGCCCCTTTACCTGGGGAACAATTTACCAATTTTACTTTCCCTGATGAACTCATCGCAACTCTTTCACTCAATGATGTGTCATTTTATCCGATGACCCTCTTCTTCGATGGATCTAAATGCCAGCGTGGTGGAGGGGCTGGCGTTGTTCTCATTCCTCTTGAAGGTGAACCTATGCCTCTTTCATTCAGGCTCGATTTCCCCTGCACTAACAACACAGCGGAATACGAGGCCCTTGTTTTGGGCCTCCATGTTGCGTTACACTTAGGTGTGAAGTCTATTAATATTTTTGGTGACTCTCAGTTGGTAGTAAATCAAGTTACTGGCATCTACCAATGTAAAAATGAGGAACTTCAAAAGTACAAACATTACGTAGATTCACTTTTGACCTTATTTTCTCATTATTCTATTCAAACCATTCCCCGCTCAACTAATAAATTTATAGATACTATGGCTTGCTTGGCCTCACAAATTCCGGCCTCACTAACTGACTTGGACATATTTGTCTTGGTCCAACAACTCTTTGCCCCATCTTACTTAGTTCCGGATGTTTGTATGGTAAATAATGTATCTATTGATTTACAGGATACCTAGTATCACCAATTTCACGACTACCTTACAACCTCTGTTCTACCACCTGACCTTACTAGTAATGGAAAACGTGCTTTTCTTAAAAGTGTTTCTCATTATGTTGTCATGGGGGGACTCCTCTATAAATGTGGCTTCGATGGTATCCTCCTTCGCTGTCTAACCGGTGCTGAAGTCACTCATACCACCCAACAAATCCACGATGGACTTTGTGGCGGGCACTTTAGTGGCCTCGCCATGGCCAAGCGGATCCTTCGCCTAGGATATTATTGGCCTACTCTCAATAAAGACTGTTGCGAATATGTTAAGCGTTGTGTTATGTGTCAACAACATGCCAACCTTCAACATACTCCTAGCCACCCGTTACAGGTCGCACGAGATCTTTGGCCTTTCTCACAATGGGGTTTAGACCTTATTGGTGAGATTCACCCACCTTCTTCGCAGCATCACCATTGGATCATCACGGCAACCGAATATTACACTAAATGGGTGGAATTTGTTCCACTCATTTCAACCAAAAATAAAAAATCATTGAGTTCATCAATCATCACATTATCTGTCATTTTGGTGTTCCTCATCACCTGATAACAGATAATGGAAAATCTTTCAAAAATAAGTTGTTACAAAACCTTTGTGATAACTTTGGTATCAAACTTAGCTTCTCATCACCATACTATCCACAAGCAAATGGACAAGCCGAATCTTCTAACAAAACCTTAACCAAAATTCTCATGAAAGTCATTAACGATTCTAGGAAAAACTGGCATGATCACATCCCCTTTTCCCTTTGGGCTTATCGTACCAGCATTCGTACTTCCACTAATGCCACACCATTCTCTCTGGTGTATGGTACCGAGGCTATCTTGCCACTCGAAATACAAATCCCTTCTCTTAGAATATCTCTTCAGGATATTCTCACCAATGATGACTTCCGCCAAGAGCGGTTAGCCCAATTAGAGCTTCTTGACGAGCATCGTCTTACAACTCTTGACCACCTTCAAATTTATCAAAAGTGCATTAAGCGTGCTTATGATAAGCGAATTCATGAGCGTACCTTTAAGATTGGTGATCTTGTCCTCAAAGAGAATCAACATGTAACCAAACTAGAAAAGAGCAAACATGGAAAATTTGCTCCTAATTGGATTGGGCCTTACATTATCACTCACACCTATGGATCAGGTACTTATCGTTTAGCTTCACTTAATGGTAAACCCGAGCCTAAACCCCTTAATGCCTTGCATCTCTAACCATTCTACTATTGTTGAATTTAGTGTTACATCACTTCTTATCTACCTTGCGCTCGTCCCTTGAGCTCATTTACCACCTCATACACCTTGTTTCGTGCATCTCAAAGTAGAATCAAGCTCACATGGTTTGATCATCACCTCCTCTTAAAGATGCCTTCCCCTTTTTAGTCTGGTCCATGACTTAAAAGTTTAAAAATAACAAGTTCTCAATTATATAATTCTGGGATATTCTTGAGTCAAACTTCCTGCAAAGCTAGATGCTTCATGCCAAATCGACATCTAGACCTCTAAGATCTAAACTAGACTACTCCCTCGAAGGATAGCTATGTGCACAACCACATCTGCTATTATAAACTAGACTGCTCCCTCGAAGGACAGCTATGTGCAAAGCCGCATCATGCTACTATAAGTAGACTGCTCCCTTGAAGGACAACTATACAAAGTCAGCCTCTATTAGAAGCTTCTCACATTGATCAGCTTCGTGAAGACCTCAAGAAACAACAAAATGCATATCCCATATAGACTTCCCGCATCGATCAGTCTATATCCAAAAAATAAAAGCAGTATTCAAAAGTACTTTTGAGTCATGGACTTGTCTATTTTGGTTTGGTTCTCTTTCGTCAGAATAATCACCTTATAACAAGTTCTCTGCGCCCAACCATACCATCCACCTCACCTCACCATTCTTCACAATAAAAAAACTCAAGGGACGTGCGTATATCCGATATATTGTGATTATACAACTCTTTTCACCTATTGACTTCTCACCTATGCAAGGTACCTAGAGATTCAAGCTCATCCTATGATAATACGTGATTTGTTTAGCTCTTTCCAACTATGGGACATTTTTGCCTCTTTTACCCGAATCTGGGATTATATGTTGACCTTAATCAGGACACGGTTCCCTTATGCTTGGGTAAGCTAACCCTCACTTCACCTATACCTTACCAACTCCAACAACCTTACCCTACCAACATCAAACTTTTACCAACCAACAAATTGCCTAAACACAACCAAATTACCTAAATTCATCTCTCCCACTGGTCCTAAGGAGAACTACATCGATCGAGGCCCCTCCTTGCTTTGTCAGAATGGGCTATGTAGGCAGCACTTAGGAGACATGGGTCTCCCAAGGTTAGCTCGACCATCCCCTACCATAACCTATCATATGTTGTGTTTTGCTTAAAAATATAAATGATTTCGTATATTTATATTGATAACACTCACCTTTGTCCTTTATCAATTCAAAACATTCAAAACACAAACATTTCTTATTATTATCATAAACTCAAAATCACCATACATATTTAGTTTTATTTAGATGTTAAACAAATACATCTTCTCTATCATCGACGCGTAGGTCGGCATCCTTATTTATTCTTCTACCCCTATAAAATTCACGTAGGCCCACGCGCCTCATCCCGAACCAGGTAGTGACGGTGATCGTCGATGCCGCTCACCTGGCCTCTCCATCCTCAAAGGTGCCACTACTATTGGTTCCTCCCACTGATCTACCAATCTCTCTTGTAACATATGAATACGCCCTCTCGCGTGGAGGAATCTCACCTCTAGTCTCCCCACTCGTGACTGAAACCTCTAACAATCCCATTGTCTCATTCACCTGCGTTTGAAGCTGGTGAACTAAACCCTGCAGTGATCTCTCTCGCTATAATCACAGCTATGTCAGGATGATCGGCCCTCTCACGTGTACCTCGCAGCTCTGCTACCCACCATAATCTATAAGCCTCTGTCACTCCTGCATCCATTACCCTGCGATCGGCTATTGTCTCTTCTGGTCCTTCTCGAGGTGTCGGCCGGGGAGGTGAGAATGATGCCTCAGCATCAATCCTCATGTATGGTCTATAAGCCATGGGTATATCTCAACAAATCCAATTTTTTGTCACACGTGATCTAGAGGAATCCTCTCATACTCACCTGGCCTGTGTCCTGCGATCCACCTCAATCACTCTACACCCCTCAAATCCTCATCTATGTTCTCTGTCACCATATAGTTCCTGTAAGGCCTCCAACGGATATCCATTTCATCGTCACCATCTCCCACATCTACCTATAATACTCGACGTCATCTATCACGGCCTCGGATCTCGCCTCTTGCTCTGTCTGGACCCATCATCTAAATCCCAACCTCTGCACTCCTGTCTCTCTCCTCCTGGATTAGTTGGTCACCTATTGGTCACACACACACAATGTGCTCATAGGCCCAAAATGTAATAAGTATGCACAATCCAGTGTAGTCCTGTGATTTCACTGCGAGCCCATAAACCCTGTATAGCTCCGTGCGCAAATATGCGGTGCCCATGCGAAAATTCACACTCCCTTCTATCATTTCCCAAATAATACACATCAATGATTTTAGAAATCTTCCCCCGTCCACCCTCGGTAATGCATAATACCCCACCGCTATCATTAATACCACTGCCAACCTTGTTGCCTCAGGGTGTGCTGTAAACATTATACCATAAGTGAATGTCAAACCTCGTTGTGTCAAATCTCGTGCAGCTGGACCAAATACTGCTATTATTGCTCCCACGCCGCATTAGGCCCTACCTGATACACTGGTCTTCCTGTAATTGGGAGTCTCAAAATTTGAACACATCTTCTAACGTCACTGTCATCTCCCCTGTTGGCAGATAGAAGGTATTCTTTTCAGGATTCCATCTCTCAATCAATACCTGCAACATAGCATGATTGCATGCAATCCATGAATAATAGCGGATTCCACTTAACCCACATGGTTTATTAATGCCCACTCAGCTGGTGTTACATCCGCTCGGACCCGTGACAACAAATTTGGCACCCTATCATTCATCCTCAACCCTGCCTGTGCCTGCACACATTAAACCAACAAACAACAAATCAACAAATAACTTCCCACGTGTTTTTTATCACACTCCGCAACTTTACACAGTAACCGATATCGGTTATAGACAACCGATACCGGTTACCTAAATGATATCGGTCATTGTCAATCCCAATCACCCTGCTCAAAAAAAAAACACCACCTATGATAACTTCTGCACTTGTTTTCCCTCTCTCGTACTCTACGCAACATATCTCCAACACACGATTACTTACCCTACAACGCTCACCCCATCCCAAACCTTTTTCCTATCAACTTTTTTTTTTTTATCTCTACCCACTTACCTTCCCACATCCTATTCAATGCATGCAAACAAACTTTTTCTCCACCAAAACATATATACCTCTAGGGATGCAGTAGTTTGAGGTGGAACCTGTCTTCCTTCTCCTCTCTGCCCGCTGGATGCTTCTCTTTGTTCAGCCATGTTCACCACCCTCTTCACTATAACTTGTCTTTACGCCTTCTTAATCCAAGCCCACGATCGCTTTACCTGTCTCTTCCTCCTTCTTACTCAATTCTCCCATGCAATTACCCTGTATGGACGTCAAACAGCCTCGCATCCTCGTATTTAACATGTTGCATGACTCTAAAAATAAGAACTTCAGTTACCTCCCAAGCTTTTCTATATTTAGAAAAGCTCATTTTAGTGTAACCGACATCAGTTACATAACCGATATCGGTCACATGTGACCGACATCGGTTAAATAACCGATATCGGTCACATATCTCATTTGGCTTATAGGTCCTTTCTTTGTTTTTTGCAAATTCTTGGCGGCGCCCGCCTCTTTTCCCTGCATAACGACATAGTTATCAACAATCATCATCATAATACCATCAACACATATGCATATCATCAAACCATCATCAAAATATACATCCAATTCTAATACCATCAACAAAACACATGAAACATTATAATATATGCATCAAATCCACAATTATACACACCATATGGATCAACCTCATCATCTATATATATCATCAAAACAATGTTACAATATACAACTTGCCTTGCATGGGGCCTCTGTAATCAAAAATAAAGTTAGCACGCAGCCGCAGCCTATGTCAAAACTCGATCTCGATTCGGCTCACAAGCCGCCTCTCATGTCAAAATATACTTGGCTTGTAGGCCGGTATCAACTATAAAAAATGTACCTATTCAAGGCCGGTATATACAACAAAATGAATATATAAATCCTATGAGGGCACGCAGCCTCTATATACACACTCGGTTCGCAATGTCTCTCTCAACAAATCCTCTATCAAATCAAATCGAAAAACCCGGCTCACTTCAACTTAGCTCTCTCCCCCTCCCTCGCTCATCTCTCACTTGGCCCCTATGCCGATCTCACCTCCTACCCATCACCGACCCACCGTGGGCTGTGGTTGCATGCCCCAACTGTGACTCATGTCTCGGCCTTCGTGAGCATATGGCAGATAAATCGGCCCTGCAACCATCTAGTACATCCTGAGCAATACTGGGCCTCCAATCTCGAGCCTCCATGTAGCGGTCACGTGCTACACATGCATGGCAACTGGTGGGGCTAGTCCTGGCTCCCAAATATAATTGGGCCTATCTTTATCCTACCTTGACCTTGACATGTGCCATACTGTGGTGGCGGTGGAGCTACCATCGGAGCTCGAACAGGGGACTCGTACATGTTCGAATCAGGATCTGCCCTACGGCTATGTTGTCTGTACAAGTGCCGCCACAAACCATAGCCTCCCGACTGCAGCCAAGTTGCCTATAATCCAATCACTGGCCCAAGAGATGGTCCTCTCACTATAACAAATGCCACCACCACACTAGGCTGTGTGGGCAATGCTCTCATGGCTTCCTCTTCCACCCACACAACCAAAAAACGTGCCCTAAAACACCGATATCGGTCTTTTAATCGATATCGGTCATAACGAATCGATTTACAATAAGCCTAGTTTTTCCTAATTCCTACCCTTATCCACCAAATTCCATTTCTCATCACATCGCCCACCCCCGACTTTGCTAAATAGCCTTATTTTGAATTCATGGGCCTAACCCAAGGCCATAACCACTAATCGGCCAACCCAAAGGCCGCAACCTTTCACTTCGACCGACCAAGGCCATAACAAATCAATCGGCCCGACCCAAGGCCGCAACCAATCAATTGGCCGACTAAGGCTGCAACAAAAAAACCAATTGGCCTAACCCAAGGCCACCACGAATCACTTGGCCCAACCCAAGGCCGCAACAAACCAATCGGCTGACCCAAGGCCATAACCCAACCGCCGACCCAAGGCGTACCCATCATTTGGCCCGACCCAAGGCCGCAACCAACCAATCGGCCCCTGACCTACGGCCACACCAATTAAGTACCTCAACCGAGGCCCGCAAATCAAAAATTCTCTCCACCCATCATTTACCTATTTGTTCAATCGAGCTCACCTATTCGTGTTTTAGCACGACTAGGATACTTGACTTGTTCAGCCGACCAGCTTTGCCTAGACCAAGACCATGACGTTTATTTCAACCAAACCAACCATTTGGTACTACCGAACATGCCTAAACATTTCGGTAACCTTACCCGTTATATCCCCTAGAGCTACTTCCTATACCTTGATACCAGGATTATATCATCCTTGTTTGGATAAACTATCAACCTTTGCCTATGAATTGCTTGTTTGCTCTTTAAATCGTGTACCACAGTCGCACTACTACATTTCATCATGTGTCCGCTTCCTTGATTTTACCCCACCATCTTATCATCATCTCATCATCATTCACCCTTTATCAACCCTATCCGTGATTTCACGCCCTCAATCTGTGATAGATTTGAGGGGGATTACCTATACCCTTAATCGGGGCAACCACTTTTTATTTTTGTCGGTGCATCTTTAAAATACAAGCTACATGATAACAAGGGCAAATGTAGTCACTAAATTTGGGTCTTACGACACCCTTTACCCCATATCTCTTCCCGCAACCTAACCATACCTCACCACCTAAAACCTTACACACCTAATAATTCATTAATTACCTTATAATTAATAAATCCACATCTCCAAACCCGCCACCTCATCTCGCCACCTCACCATGACCTAGCCCTAACCCTAAACCAACCTAATTAAGACCTATGACTTGGTCCAGACTCCACACCCATGACTCATCACCCTCACCCGCACCAAAATGAGCCTAATAATGACTTGACCAAGCCCACAATTGACCCCTCGAGGAGAGAAAAGGAGGGAAAGATGGTTGTTTTACTAAAAATAGCCATCTTTGACCTAACCGACATCGGTTCCTACTCAACCACCATAAATTACGTAATCACCATTGGTTCCTCGTTAATGACCTCCCCCAACCAAAAAGAAAGGATCCGAATTGATTTGGAGAGGAAAAAGAGAAGTGAAACAAGCAGAAGAGGTTGCAGAGAAGAGGATCGAGCCGAAGACTGTAACTGAACAACTAGATCACTGTCACACTCATCCAAGCATTTGGAAAGATAGAGGATAGCTTCATCAGCTCGCTTTCCATTATCAGATCATCTCAAATAAGCCTTACCGTCACCACCACATTCTTTGGACCTCTATCTTCATCGGGAACTAGTAAGTAGTATCTTGCATGTTTCAAAATACCATTTCTAGCACTTTTAATTCATAATACAACTGACTTCTATTCAAAGCCCCTAAATCATTTCCCCTACCGATATTGGTTATCTTCTACCGTACCAATGTTATAACCACACATGATCAGGTTACTCGGTGGATAGCATTGGTCATCATCAATTATATCAAAACCAGCCTTTCCTCTATTGCTTTTTAACAAGATACCTAAATCGTGATTTCGCAATAGCTTCTATGTTATCATTTGCATTAATTCATATTAAAAGGGGAACTGACCACCTTCGAAAGGAAGTCTAATATTTCCTGGGCCCAAGGCAGTTCCCTCACTTGTTGTCTAACTAAAATCTAGTGGTCTTGCGTTCTTATTTACAGGTAGTCCTTCCCAGACAAAAAGGAGTTCTCCATGATCGATCTGATCTCTCTATGGTACGCGCACACCTTCCCAACACTGAACAGGTATTCCTCCTAGCCCTAACCCCTTATTTTTTTCTCAAGAGAATGTAAGGATAGAAGAAACTCTATTCCGGAACTGAAATTTTGTGCGAAACACACGGTACTCTAGAAACGCACATGTAAAACTTTTTGGGGTCATCAATGTATCCCATCATTGTTCTTCCTCCTTACGCACATTTACTTCCCATGTGCATGCCCTTGTGAATAGTCACTAAAAGAGTTGGGCCCTTTTTGCTACCCACACTTTTCTCCCTCTGCTCTTCCTTAAATTCATTGAGCACAAGATCCGCACCGCGCTCTCCAACTCCTCATCGACGAGGTATTAATTATCCTCTCTGCCTCCCTTGTCACTTTCTCATTCACCTCCTTCTCGAGTGATCTTGGGCATATCTAGCCCCTTAGTGCTTACCCCTTCACTCCTTTGTTCACTTTGCATGCCTTCCTCCCCTTGGGTGCCCTTTCTCCTTATAAAGATGAAAGCATCATTTGTATCTTCTACTCCTTCTCCCTCTGAATCATGGACATCAATCGGCTCCTAATTCACCTCCAACTCTTCCCCTTCATCATCATCCTTTTCACCTATATAGGCATTCAAGTCATCTATATCTTCAGACTCTTGTTCCTCCATCCCTTGTTCTTCTTCCTTTACAGAAAACTTTGGAGTCGGGATGTGGTCTTCTCTTTGTCGAGGGTTCTTCTGAGGATGGTGGCTTTACGAGGCTCCGGGGTCTTCTCCATGACCACCATTCTCCTCTTCTCTTCGGATGTAGGTACTCAGCCCCGTAGCACCTACATCCTACTTCTCCACCACCCTCAAATTCCTCTTTCTCTTCCCTCTCCTTGCGCTTTGGTGTGGGCCTCTTTCTACTAATAGGGTTAAATACGCCCTGAATGGATATCACATTTTCCATGTACGCGCTCTTTTCAAATTTTGGTCTTATCCGTAGGTAGATCCTCATGGAATTTCTCCCGGTAATAGCTAAGGTTAAAGGCCTTACAATATGCACATCTGTGACACATACCTTTCAATGTATGTGCACTTCTCTCAGGTAAACCAACTTCTTTCTCATTTCCTTGTGCTCTCTGTCGGGGTGGACAACTCTAGATTTTATTTCTTTGATCCCTTATGTCTGCTTTACCCCACTTGGAAAAATTGGGTAGTAAACAAAAATGGGATTTTTGCACCATGGACTCCAACTTCCATCCACCAAAATGAACCTTCCGATGCAAAAAGTGTTGGTAGACCGCAAACTCTACTTCTCTTTCGGTTGCAGGACTTGTTCAGGGATCCGTCATTCAACCCAATGTGTTCCTAAGGCACTTATACTATTTTTCTAAGCACACCTTGTGTACCCTCATCATTGATTCACATGTGTATTTCTCGGAATCTATCTGTGGGTGAAGGGTCTTGACGCAGGTACTCCCACACAAATTTGTCGATGCATTTGGCACCCCAATTTCGAGAACATAATTGTTAACGAATGTTTCCAAAAGGATATTTCCTCCCTTCTCCACCACCTTATGATTTCATCTGCTATGTATTGGGATATGTTATACACGGTGCCTTCCATGACCTTCCTGCACATACGGCGGTGGGCTTGCTCACCTGGGTCCATCTCTCTTGTCCATTTAGCTTGAGACAAGGTGTGCAACCATTTTCATCATTGGATCTCTCGATATCCGAGACGCCGTAGTACCTTGATCCCTTCTTCAACTCCTGGGATGCTATGGTTTCTCTAATTTCCTCTGCATCCAGGAGGTCATCTATGAGCGCATCCCCTTCACAGGTTTAGTCCTATGAATTTTGAAATTAGTTTGGGAGTTATGCACATTTTGCACCTTTCGTGAAGCGGAAGAATTCTTCATGTACATGCATCATTAGCCATTGGTACAAGTGCTCGGGCTTCCTAAAATATGGTAACTCGAATTGTTTGAGGATCCCCGCCTTCTCTATTTTCACCTTAACCATGTCAATGTAGATTGGTAGCCCATCGGTGTTCATTTGTTTGTGGGTGCACCAACTCCAGCACCATTTCCTTTACAATCGTGCTTGATCGTGGTGATTGTAATCAATCACAAGTCATCTGCATGTTATGTGGGACTCCCACTCTTGCCCTAGCAAAACCCCATTCGAGTATTGCATCTCGCAGTACCATTCCTCATTTGTGTCTATGGGTAATTCTTCTTGTTTCTTCTTCCCTTTTCCTTTTCCCTTTCCCTTCTTGGATTATTCTATAGGTTTACCAACTATTTTTGTGGCTATCATTTTACCCTTTGCTCTCATTCCCAAATTATCTTGTGAGATGTCTCAAAACAAACCCTAATCTCTAATTTTTCTCCTTCAATCATGGTGCTTCTTCACAACGTTCCTCACACTGTGAATCACTTCTGCTCTGGTTTTTAGATCTAATGCACTGATTACGCTTAAGTTTTTGGGATTTTCCTTCGCATGAGTCGGGTTCTCAAACCCTAGCTCAAATAAAATTGCTCTTCTCATTTTCACAAAGTAAAATAATAAACCGCCATTCCTTGTATTTATATCTTTTTCCACTTTTATGCATTTAAGGCTAGGCTACCTACCACCATATGACCATGTTTTAATGTGGTGTTTCCAAACAAAACCCAAATTCAAGTGCTTCTTCTCATGCATCAAATTCTCTCATGAAAAGTTTTTACCCACACCCAATCCTTGCATGAAACTACTTCCACTCACGCCCAATACTTACACAAAAACTTTTCCATCAAACCCAATCCTTGTGCAAAACATTTTCCAACCTTATGGCACACAAACAATCCATCTTGTGAGAAGACTTTTACACACATGCTACCGATTACAAAGGAACCTCTTCCATCCTCATGATTCTTTCTTTTTCCTACCTTATGTTTTACACTTTCTCTCCTTTGTACGTGGATTTCCAATGTAACCTTTTTTACCACCCATCTGCCTTCTTTTCTCTAATGCATCTTTTTCAACAAGGCCAATTCAAATGGTCTACCAATTCATTCCTCATGGCAAAATAACTCCATGCTTTTCTTTATCATCTCACCCCAAACTTAAACGATGTATGGTCCTCTTGTGCATTCATAAGTCAAAAAGTAATAAGGTTACCAGCACCCAAGGCACAAAACCAAACAACAACGTGAAAGGGAAATACAAGAAAGGAAAAGCATAAAAGGAAATTATAAACTAACTGGAAAAACTACCTTATTTACAAACACCAAGAAGCATTATTTAGAGTAAGGCTTGACTACTCCCATTGAAGTGTCCAAATAATTTTGTTCCATCCAACGCTTGTAACTTCCGCACGCGTCTGAATCAAGGATGTATGAAATTACATAAGGACCCAACCAATGCACCTTCAACTTTACGGGATCATGTAGAAATTTTGAATCATATAGCAATACCATCTCGGCCAACCTCAAAATGTTTGTTCTTAATATGGTGGTCATTTCATGCCCTTTGCTTAGCTTTCTCGGTTTTTGGCTTCATCTTGCTAGTGGGCGCCTTTCATCCAACTTTATTAGTTCATCTATTCTTTATTCCAGTACTTTCTTGTCATCTAACCCTCCTGTGCATGCTATACACGAGAGATGGTAGCATGAATTCAACCAACAAAAATGCTTCACATGCCAAACACCATTTGAAATGGTGTGGCCTTGTTCAATATTTTATACATTGTTACTGTGTGCCCAAAGAATGCTAATACCTTGTCATCCCAATCTTGCCTACCCACGTCACATATATCTTAGTCAATGTGTGACTAAGGATTTTGTTGAATGCTTCCATAGTCCCATTTTCCTCGGGGTGAAAGGGGGTAGTCTTGTGATGGTCTACCATGAATTTTCCAATAGAATCCTGATGATTTCATTTAAGAAGTGAGTGCCCCTATCACTTGTTAAAATTATTGGGAACCCATACCTACCGATAATGTTCTCCCACGAAAATCTAGCGGCCGTGGCTGTCGGTGCAATCTGGTGGGCGCGGCCTCGCCACCTCGCCGAGATAATCTGGTGCCCACCTTCACGCGGTAAAGTTAGTGAGATTGATCATAAAATCTTAGTTAGTCTTTCACCACCTCATCATGACCTAGCCCTAATCCTAAACTAACCTAATTAAGACCTATAACTTGGTCTACATCCACACCCATGACTAATTATTCCTCACCCACGCACCAAAACCAACCTAATAATGACTTGACCAAGCCCACAACTAATCCTCGGGAGAAAGGAGGAAAGTTGGCTATTTTACTAAAAATAGCCCACTTTGACTTAACCGACATCGGTTCTACTCGACCGCCGTCGGTTACGTAACCGCCATCGGTTCCTGTAAATGACCTCCCCAGACCAAAAACAAAGGATCGGAAATTCATTTGAAAAAATGGATCCGAAATTCACTTGGCGAGGCGAGAGACAAGTGAAGAAAGAGAAAGAGCATCGAGCCAAAGGCTGCCAGAGCCATTTGGATTGCTTTGTCACCCCATTCAAGCATTGGAAAAGGCGAGGATAGCTTCATCGGCTCATTTTCCAATACCGAGATCATCCCAATGAGCCTTCTTATCACTACCACATTCCTTGGACTGAATCTTCATCAGGATGAGTAAGTAGTGTGTCTTGTATGTTTCTAAGCACCATTTCTTGAGCCTTTTGATTGATAGTAATTATAAGCTCACTCCTAGATCTACCACCTGCCAGCACCACACTTAACCTTCATCCATACATCCTTGTATTGCCCAGAAGATAGTTTTATCACACTCTGAGTCTTCCCCGTCATCTCACTATTCCCCTCAGCCATCCACCAGTCTTAATAACCCCACAATCACCCTGCAACCAACCTCTATCCAGAAGTGCCTAGATTACTGACCCTACTGGTGTCGGTTATCCCCTACCGGCGGTTCTCTAACCGCGGTCGGTTATCCAGTGACCGGCATCGGTCACTGTGACTTATACCCAAAACCTTCCTCTCACCTATTTGTCTCCTAACACCTCGGATCGATCTGGTTTATCCTGTAACTTTCGACTTTGAATGTATCAGCGACCATTGACCAAACAAACAACGTGACGCGTTTATTATTGGTAGTTTAGTCTCTATTGCTTTGTAACGAGGTACCTAAATCGTGATTTCATAATAGCTTCTTTATTATCATTTGTGTTAATTCGTATTAAAAGGGGAACTGACCACCTTCGAAAGGAAGTCTAATATTTCCTGGGCCCAAGGCAGTTCCCTCATTTATTGTCTAACTAAAATCTGGTGGTCTTGTATTCTTACTTGCAGGTAGTCCTTCCCAGACAAAAAGGAGTTCTTCGCAATCGATCTGATCTCTCTCTACAGTATGCGCACACCCTCTCAACATTCAACAGGTATTCCTCCTAGCCCTAACCCTTATCTATTTCTCAAAAGAATGAAAGGATAGAAGCAACTCTATTCCAGGAATGGAAACATTCTATGTGAAACATTTTGGCACGCCCGGTGGGACCCATTTTGGGTTTCTTTCTTTCTTGCTTGCTTTCATATAGGGAGCATACTTGTTGTTTTCTTCTTCTAAATATTCACAAGATATCTTGTTATTTTGGTAAAAGAATTTGTCTTGCTTTCACATCTTTGCATTAGTGAAAGTCATCTTCTTTGCTTCATTGAATATCATTTTCGATTTGGGTTTAAAACACGTGCATCACATTCTTGCTTGTTGTTTTCAATTCTAGTGAACATAGATTAAGTAACAGGTCATACACGTGGGGGTGATATCCATGGTATTGACAAGAAATTAATCTTACTTTCACTACACAACACATGCCAAATCACATCATAATTAACACAACAGCTCAAACATCCCCCTTTTCCGCGGTATTCCTCCACCCGATTGAGGTAACCTTATAAGCCAAAACAAACTTGACATTTCCCCTAGGTCTTTTGTTTAGGATTGACATCATCTTGCGTCTAAGGCATAAGCCCACAATAATTAAAACTAATCCTAGGGTTAGTCTCTTGATTTGCTTGTGCATCTTGCTTGTTTTTAGTTCTGTTTCTCTGTCATACACTGTTTTATGTGATCACTTCAGAACAGTTTGGTAGGTATACTAAGCATTGTTAACCCCAAATCAGAACTTCTTACGACTTCTTACACGGTCCTATTCTCCAGACATCGGTTAACTTACAGAAGCCAGGCTCTGATCGGCCGACATCGGTTACCTGACCGATATCGGTTATTGTCTTTCACAGTTCCCAAAACCAGCAACCTACCAATTCCAACATTTTGTTGCTGCTTCTATTCCTGATAGATTGCATCCCTGCATGTGTACTTTGTCCATGGTTGTTATCACTCGAAAACAAGCTGCAGCCATGGTTTCACATGCCTGCTCCATGCCTTTGCCTGAATCACCCCCTTCACATCCTGTGGGGAATCCTACGGACACCAGTGAGGTTCCCAAAATCCCTGTAGGAGATAAGGAATTTGTGAAATTTTTGGACGCTAATCCTAGGTTGTCACGGATACTATTTGTCTCATGCCCCTGACCGTACACCCGATGGTCAACTCCTTGTTGGCATGCCTATTAGTATAGCTGCTCACTTAGCTCCTTCCCCACCTGATAACTCCGCCTTGCCTTCTTCATCCTTAGCCCCGTCTCCCAACTCAGTGGCTTCGGGGGTTCATACGGCACAGATTGGCTTTCCTTTGGTTAACCTAGGGCCCCACATATCATTACCTTGCCATTGCTCCTACCTCGTCTCTCTCATGTTGCTCCTTTCATAACTTGCTCTCTCTACCACCTATCCACACAAGCTTTCCTTCTCAAGCTCCGCCCACCTTTTCATTTCCACACACGTATCCGGTGACTTCAACATCTTATATAGGACATCCCTATTCGGTCACCTCAACATATTCATCCTCAATACCTTATCAACATTTAACCCCACCATTGTCTAGTGGTGGCCCTTGGCCCAATCCTCCTCCGTTTACGGCAACCACACCATCATCTCATCCAACCACTGATTTAATCAAACAAATGATGGACAAGATGCAAAATCTGGAGGCTTCTGTTTCAGGAAGCCGTAGCACCCTGACATATGAGCAAGTTTGTTGGGAGCCTATTCATCCTTCTGTCCCCCTTCATTCATATCCTCCTCAATGGGAATTACCAAAATTTACTCGTTTTAATAGTAAGGAGGATCCTCAACAACACTTGCGATCATTTAGACATGCACTTTGCTACGATTGCTCATGACGATGCCTTCTTACTCCGCACCTTTCCCATGTCCTTATCGGGACCCCTTGGAGTGGTACAATGCTTTAACCCAGCACTCAATCTTCTCTTTTAACCAATTAGCCCAATCTTTCTTGGATCATTTCTCCATTAACATTGCCAAGAAAGTATCTATCACCGACCTCTATGCCATCCGACAATTTGAAGATGAATCTATCGCAGATTTCGTTGGACGATGGCGGGGCCTTATCAACCAACTTACTTATGCCTTGCCTCGGGCCAGGCCACTTATCGAACTCTTTACGTGGGCTGCTTGCTAAGCTGTTTCTCCTACCCTCCAAATTCAAACTTTCCACACCTTTGATGAGGCCTTTACTATGGCTCGAAAACTAGAGATTCGAGCCTTAGAGGAAGAGAAATTGCGGTTGCGCAACAAAAACCCTAATTTCTGAACCCAAGACTCCACCAACAAACCCAACACCACCAATTCTCACGCATCGACTGCTTTGAAATCAAAAGGAGTTGTACACGCGGTGATGGTCAAATCCCAAGCACCATCTAATACCCACCAAAAACCACCTATAAGTATAAAGCCGAGCCCATCAATTACACTCCCTTGGGAGAAACTTATGGTGTCATCTTGGAAAAATTGCTCAAAGCGGGAGCTATCACCTTACCTCCTGTTAAACCTCACTCTGGGTTTGATTCCACCCATGCTATACCTTCTTGGTACAAAGAAAATGACTTCTGTAACTTCCACCACGTGAAGGGACACAGTCACGAAAACTACAAGATGTTGAAAAACATAGTGCAGGAAATGGTTGATGCAGGGGATATAACCCTCGATAATCCTAATGCCCCTGCTAACTGAAATTTGAAAATCTTCAACAAACCATTCCCAAACCACTCATCTAACAGTAACATAAACCAAGATATCTTAGCCGAGGAGAGTGTTCATGAAATCCATGCAGTTTCGACTCCCAACCAAAAGCTTCTATCGAGGAAATTCTGAATCAAGCCTCTTCACTAACGCAGGGACCCAAACCCCCTTCACCACCATCAAGACAAGATGAAATCCTTGCCATTCCTTTACCCATAAAGGAATTAACCACCCAGAGTTCTCTTCTCACAGATGAGCCTTCTTACACCACATCCCTGCAAGACTGTGAGCGGATGTTATCTAACTTATCTATTTCCCAAACATCTCCTTCTACCACTCTTGTTGTACAAGAGGAAGGCTCACCACTTTTTCTATCATCCTTAGATGAGAAACCCCTCGAACCAACATCACCAAATTCTTTAATCATGATGGATCCTCTCAAACATGCCCTCCTACCTATTAGTTCTTCATCGCCTAAATCTTTTCAGCGACCGGTTGACCTCTTAACGCCCATTGATACATTGCCTCATTTACCCCTGTATCACACCCACAGTGGACCGGAATCACAACCCACCTCTCTTCCATACAAAATTCCTATTCACACGTGAAGATTGTCATCCCCCAGAAGATAGATGAGTCCTATGGGAGCGTTTGAGTACACCATACTCTACTCAAATGCAGATGACCGATCCAGACACCTCTACCATATACCCGAAGTGTTTACAAAAGCTCAAAATGCCTATGTCCTCATCTTCACCCCCTCATCTCTACCAAATACCTCATCCACCTCTATTAACCTAACCAAACCTTTCCCTACACTTGGGACTCTACCAATACCCAGCCTAACACACCCACCTAAACGGTTAGATTTATCCAAAAATAAAGCCGTCCATCCACCTAGAGACAAACCCAATCCCCTCCCAGTCCAATCTATGCCTCTGTCACAACTAAAACCCTCGCCGTCACACCTACCTTCTATATTAGGACCTCACCCCTCCACCTTGCCTCAATACATCATACCTCCTGTGTTTTCTTTAAAAAGACCTGCATCTTCTACACCCATACAGAGATCCATGGGTGTATCAACACCGTCACCCCAAGTATCCTGTCCACCTATCAACCCTAAACAAACTCCATCATCAAAGGATTTGTTTGTTGTCACTCCTCTTTCTCCATGGTTGTTTTCTGCTACCACATCATCGTGGCCTCATCATCTAACCAGCTAAACATAACCTGCTGCCAAAGAAGCCACGTTTAGTTAAATCCAATTATCAAAACCCCTTGTCTAAGCCACCACCCATACGAATCAACCATACCCAAACATTACCAAAACCCACCCAATCAATAGCCTCATCTTCCTCTGACTTTGACCCGCTCAAAGGATCTTACGCCAAAATCCTTGATATGTTGGTGGAGAATGCGACCATTTCCCTACCCCCACTTAGACCCTATGATCCATCTAAACCTCGACCTATAGGTTATGATGAGTCTAAAATCTGCGCTTACCACCGCACACTAGGACATGATGTAGAGGGATGCAAAGCTTTGAAAGCCATACTTCGTCAATCACCTCTCTCGGATAGAAAGGTTAAGAAAGACAACTTACGAAGGGAGAAACCTTTAGCTTCAATCCCCTCTCCTGTACCACCCATCCCCGCCTCACCAAGATCTATCATTATTACAACCCCACCTCTCGAAGACAATGACTTATCCCTACCGTCTTCCTCTTCTCATGTTCACGAGATCAACATGATTAGTGTTGCTACTCGAGGGCAGAAAAACAATGGGAAAGCTAAAGAAAGCACACCTGCGGCCTCTCTTTCTCCGTCCACCATCCCGATCGCACCACCACCTAAAGTGGTTATTCGTGGACCTACCTACCCCGTCTCTGATGGAGTTTCCCACCGAACCATGATCAAACAACTTCACCAATCACCTGTAAAAATGACACTGTATGATCTCATTCAAACCTCTGAATCTCATCGCCAAGCTCTTGTTGAAATCCTTCAAGGGATAGAGGTCTTACCTAACGAAACCTTTCCTGTTACCTCCATCTTAACACCCAACCACGTTGCTTCTCTCACCAAACAATCTACCACTTCCGTCCTGTCAACAAACCACTTGCTTTGTCGGTTTCTCAAGAAGATGAAATTGTTGACTTTGGTGCGAAGATCTGACCCCACTCTTTTCATCTCGAACTACGTCGGGACATC
This sequence comes from Taxus wallichiana var. yunnanensis, assembly GCA_018340775.1. Taxonomy (NCBI): domain Eukaryota; kingdom Viridiplantae; phylum Streptophyta; class Pinopsida; order Cupressales; family Taxaceae; genus Taxus; species Taxus wallichiana. Next base: position 828,519,965 of record CM031237.1, on the reverse strand, counting down.
CGGTATGTCGTGTTATTATGATTGATGCCAGGGGTGCTTAGCTAAATATCATCTCTTCCAAGCCTTCCAACAAATGAATATCCCTTCTAGTTTGCATGTGTGTGTGCCACCCCACCATGTTGCGTTCATTCAACGATGCTATTACTTCTACCTTAGGCACCGTGATCCTTAACATTCGTGTAGGGCCACGGACCTTACCCAAACTCTTCTATGTCCTTGAGGGAGAATTCCAATACAACATGTTGTTAGGCCGCCCTTGGATCCGGGCTATGGGATGCGTTCCCTCCACCTTACATAGATGCATAAAATTCGAGTATGAGGGGAAGTCCTACACCGTAAAAGCTGACCCTCCCCCCTTCAAAACCTGCAATATGTTATATCACCCTAATGATGTGCTTGTACCAGTCAAGACACCCATTCATCAACCCACCATCTCTATTTTGACCACACCTCAACCATCCACCTCAACCACACCTACACCTTGACCAATGAAACCACCACCATGAAATACCACTTCCTTTCCCACGGACAACATCCCAACCTCAGATCCCTTAGTAGATGTTTTCAACGCCTTACATTGGGGAGTATCACCTATATAACGTTAGCACTTTCCATACCCCACAGGAGTATGGACAATTACATGCGCATCCTACCTACGACCGTCGTGTGGGGGAAGTAATCTCCTACGGACCACCTAATTGCCGCACCAACCTAACGTATGGGGGTGTCGATACATCCTCTGTCACCCCTGAACCTCCCCTTGGTGTGGTTCCCTTCCAATCTGATTTTCAATATCTAACTAATCATCGTTTTTCCCTCACCTTCTTGACGCTTGTGCTTGGAAGGGCTTTGGTTTTGGTCTTTATGAACAAGGCCGACATACTGATCATTCCCGTGACTACACACAAACACAAAGATCGTTGTGGTCTTGGATTCTCTGAACCACTTACACCGACAACCTCATATCCATTGTATCCGGGAAGGCATGAAGTCACCCCTTCGAACCATCATCACCCATTTTGCCATCGTCACCCACAGAGTCGATAGACCCTGAATCTATCCCTCCTAACTTTTTTTTTTCATAAACGCTATCTTCCTGGGTCCTCTCACTTATCAACGCGATAATGAAGACCCATCTTCTCTTCCCCTACGTATCCGGACATGATCGAAGAGGACTCACCTTGATTAATGTTGTTGAGTGCGGGATGATGACTCCATCCTCACTTACCTTGGTGCGGATGACTCTTATATTCAACGCGCTTACCATCTGAAACTCAAACCATGTTGAATGAGTCGACTATAGAAATCAACATCCACACAGAGGATGATCCTCACATTGTGAAGATCGGACAATCTCTTAACGCATCAGAACAAACTACCTTTACTACCTTTCTCGTGCCCATGACCAAGCTTTCGCTTGGTCCTACTGTTGACATGCCGGGAATTGATCGACATTGCTTGTCCATAACATTACCACTAAAACCCGATTCCAAACCAGTTAAATAGAAAAATAGAGAAAAATGCATCCACGCATTGCCCTCTTGGTCAAAGAAGAGCTTGAAGCGACTCCTTTACTGTTTCCTTCATCTTACCTATTGACTATCCTCATGGATTTCTAACATCGTACACTTTCTTACTAAAGCAACGGGGGGGACTTCGGATATGTATGCGATTTCGGGACCTTAACCTCGCTTGCCCAAGGATGACTTCCCCCTCCCAAGTATTGATCAACTTGTTGATCTCACTGCGGGCCATGAGATGCTTTCTCTCATGGATGGCTTCTCGGGATCTGATCAAATTTTGGTAGCCCCGGCCGATCAACATAAAACCGCCTTCATAACTCCTTGGGAACCTTACTGCTATCGTGTCATGCCGTTTGGCCTTAAGAATCTTTGGTGCGACCTATCGTGGGCTATGACTTACATTTTCATGACATTATGCACACTATCCTTGAGGATTATGTCGATGATCTTCTTGGAAAATCTAAACATCGCGGTGAACATCTCGATGTTTTAACCATTATTTTCGATCACTTTTTACAATCTGTGTTCGTCTTGACAAAAAGAAATGTGTCTTTGGTGTCCTTTCGGGAAAACTCCTTGGTTTCATTGTCTCTTTGCGTGGCATCGAGGTCGATCCAGCTAAAGTCAAAGCTATCCTAGAAATGCCCCCACCCACTAACCTCAAACAATTGCGTAGTTTGCAGGGCAAACTCCAATCTATCTGGCGTTTCATCTCACAACTCTCGGATCGATGTCAACCTTTCCATCATCTCCTTAAAAGGACATTGTCTTTGATGGAGCGAAGAGTGCCACCAAGCCTTTGAGGCTCTTAAAGCCTATCTCTTGCAGCCACCCGTGCTTATCCCACCTCAGGACGATCACCCTTTCTACCTTTACCTTTCTACCACCGACCATGTTGTAGGAGCCATGCTCACACATCGTGACTCCGAGCATCGAGAACAAGCCATTTATTACATAAGTCATACTCTTGTGGATTATGAGACTAGGTATACACATGTAGAAAAGTTGTGCCTAGCCCTATCATTCGTGGCCACCAAACTCTGACATTACCTCCTGAATCACAAAACTTTTGTCATCACCAACGCGGACCCCATCCATTATATGTATGCCAAACCTCATCTAAACCAACGCATCACCCGATGGCTTATGCTCCTCACTGACCTCGACCTTGAGTTTGTACACCAGAAATCAATCAAAGGACAAACTATCGCAGACCAACTCGCGGAAGCCCCTTTACCTGGGGAACAATTTACCAATTTTACTTTCCCTGACGAACTCATTGCCACTCTTTCACTCAGTGATGAGTCGTATTCAATGACCCTCTTCTTCGATGGATCCAAATGCCAGCGCGGCGGAGGGGCCGGCGTTGTTCTCATTCCTCTTGGATGCTTGAACCTATGCCTCTTTCATTCCGGCTCGATTTCCCCTGCACTAATAATACAGCGGAATACGAGGCCCTTGTTTTGGGTCTCCAGGTTGCGTTACACTTAGGTGTAAAATCTATTAACATTTTTGGTGACTCTCAATTGGTTGTCAATCAAGTTATGGGCATCTACCAATGTAAAAATGAGGAACTTCAAAAGTACAAACATTACGTGGATTCACTTTTGACCTTATTTACTCATTATTCTATCCAAACCATTCCCCGCTCTACTAATAAATTTGTGGATACTATGGCTTGCTTAGCCTCACAAATTCCTGCCTCACCAACTAACTCTGACATATTTGTCTTGGTCCAACAACTCTTTGCCCCATCTTACTCAGCCCCGGATGTTTGTATGATAAATAATGTGTCTGTGACTCGCAGGATACTTGGTATCACCAATTTCATGACTACCTTACAACCTCTGTTCTCCCACCTGACCTTACTAGTAATGGAAAATGTGCTTTTCTTAAAAGTGTTTCTCGTTATGTCGTCATGGGGGGACTCCTCTATAAACGTGGCTTTGATGGCATCCTCCTTCGATGTCTAACCGGCGCGGAGGTTACCTATACCATCCAACAAGTCCATGATGGTATTTGTGGTGGACATTTTAGTGGCCTTGCCGTGGCCAAACGGATCCTTCGCCTAGGCTATTATTGGCCTACTCTTAATAACGACTACTACGAATATGTTAAGCGTTGTGTTATGTGTCAACAACATGCCAACCTTCAACATACTCCTAGCCATCCGCTACAGGTCACACGAGATCTTTGGCCTTTCTCACAATGGGGTTTAGACCTTATTGGTGAGATTCACCCACCCTCTTCACAACGTCACCATTGGATAATCACAGCAACCGAATATTACACTAAATGGGTGGAGGCCATTCCACTCATTTCAACCAAAAAAGAAAAAAATGTAGAATTCATTAACCATCACATTATCTGTCGTTTTGGTGTTCCTCATCGCCTGATAACAGATAATGGAAAATCTTTCAAAAACAAGTTATTACAAGACCTTTGTGACAACTTTGGTATCAAACTTAGCTTCTCATCACCTTACTATCCACAAGCAAATGGTCAAGCCGAATCTTCTAACAAAACCCTGACCAAAATTCTCATGAAAGTTGTTAACGATTCTGGAAAAAATTGGCATGATCACATCCCCTTTGCCCTTTGGGCTTATCGTACCAACATTCGTACCTCCACTAATGCCACCCATTTTCTTTGGTATATGGTACCGAGGCTGTCTTGCCTCTCGAAATACAAATACCCTCCCTAAGAATATCTCTTCAGGATATTCTCACCAATGATGATTTCCGCCAAGAGCGGTTAGCCCAATTGGAGCTTCTTGACGAGCGTCGTCTTACAACTCTTGACCACCTTCAAATCTATCAAAAGCGCATCAAGCGTGCTTATGATAAGTGACTTCATGAGCGTACCTTTAAGGTTGGTGATCTTGTCCTCAAAGAGAATCAACATGTAACCAAACTAGAAAAGAGCAAACGTGGAAAATTTGCTCCAAATTGGATTGGGCCTTACATTATCACTCACACTTATGGATCAGGCACTTATCGTTTAGCTTCAGCTTAATGGTAAACCTGAGCCTGAACCCCTTAATGCCTTGCATCTTCGACCATTCTACTGTTGAATTTAGTGTTATATCACTTCTTATCTACCTTGCGCTCGTCCCTTGAGCTCATTTACCACCTCATACACTTTGTTTCATGCATCTCAAAATAGAATCAAGCTCACGTGGTTTGGTCATCACCTCCTCTTAAAGATGCCTTCCCCTTTTTAGTCTAGTCCATGACTTAAAAGTATCAAAATAACATGTTCTCAATTATACACTTATGGGATATTCTTGAGTCAAACTTCTACAAAACTAGATGCTTCATGCCAAACGGACATCTAGACCTCTAAGTTATACATAGACTGCTCCCTCGAAGGACAGCTATGTGCAAAACCACTTCTACTATTATAAATAGACTGCTCCCCCGAAGGACAGCTATACACAAAAACCATCTGCTACTATAAATAGACTTGCTCCCTTGAAGGACAGCTATACAAAAGTCAGCCTTTATCGAAGCTTCTCACATTGATCAACTTCGTGAAGACCTCAAGAACAACAAAATACATATCCCATGTAGACTTCCCGCATCGATCAGTCTATATCCAGAAAAATAAAAAGTAGTATTCCAAAGCACTTTTGAGTCATGGACTTGTCTATTTAGGTTTGGTTCTCTTTCGTCAGAATAATCACCTTATAACAAGTTCTCTGCACCCCAACTATATCAACCACCTCACCTCACCATTCGTCAAAGCAACAAAACTCAAGGGACGTGACGTATATCTGATATATTGTGATTATACAACTCTTTTCACCTATCGACTTCTCGCATATGCAAGGTACCTAGGGATTCAAGCTCATCCTACATTTAATATGTGGTTTGTTTAGCTCTTCTCAACTACGGGACACTTTTTCCTCTTTTACTCGAATCTAGGATTATGTGTTGACCTTAATCAGGACACGGTTCCTACTACTTGGGTAAGCTAACTTTCGCTTCACCTATACCTACACACCAACATCGCCAATTCACCAACACCAACAACATTACCCTACCAATATCAATATTTTTTACCAACAACAAATTGCCTAACCACACAAATTGCTGAATTCACCTCTCCTGGTCCTAAGGAGAACTACATCGATCTGAGGCCCCTCCTTGCTTTGTGCGATGGGCTATGTAGGCAGCACTTAGGAGACATGGGGTCTCCCAGGTTAGCTCGACCATCCCCTACCATAACCTATCATGTGTTGTAAATATAAATATTTTTGTGTATTTCTATTTGATAACATTCATCTTTATCCTTTTTTTTTCCAAACAAAACATTCAAAACACAACCATTCTTATTATTATCATAACTCAAATCAACATACATATTTAGTTTTATTTAGATGTTAAACAAATACATCTTCTCTATCATCGGCGTTGAGTCGGCATCCTTATTTATTCTTATACCCCTATGAAATTCACTTAGACCCTTGCGCCTCCTCCCGAATCAGGTGGTGATCGCGATCGTCGATGCCACTCACCTGGCCTCTCCATCCTCAAAGGTGCCACTTTGCTTATTGGTTCCTCCCAGCGATCCATGACATCATCTCTGTAACATACGAATACGCCCTCTCGCGTGGAGGAATCTTGCCTCTAGTCTCTCCACTCGTAACTGCTGAAACCTCTAACAATCCCGTTGTCTCATTCACCTGTGTTTGAAGCTGGTGAACCAAATCCTATAGGTGGTCTCTCTCCACTGTAATCACAGCTATGTCAGGACGATCGGCCCTCTCACGTACACCTCGCAGCTCTGCTACCCACCATAATCTATAAGCCTCTGTCGCTCCCGCATCCATTACCTGCGATCATTCTTATCTCTCTCTTACTGGCCCTTACGGAGGTGTCGGCGGGGAGGTGAGAATGATGCCTCAGCGTCGATCCTCATGTATGGTCTATAAGCCATGGGTATATCTGAACAAATCCAAATTGTCACCACACGTGATCTAGAGGAATCCTCTCGTACTCACTGGCTTTGTGCCTGCGATCCACCTCAATCGCTCTACACCCCTCAACCTCGGCTATGTTCTCTGTCACCATATAGTTCCCGTAAGGCCTCAGCAATATCCATGAATCGTCACCATCTCCCATACCTACCTATAATACTCGATGTCATCTATCACGGCCTGGGATCTCACCTCTTGTTCTGTCTGGACCCATCGTCTGAATCCCAACCTCTGCACTCCTGTCTCTCTTTCCTGGATTGGTCGGCCTATTGGTCACACACACACAATGTGCTCATAGGCCCAACAATGTAATAAGTATGCACAATCCGGTGTCATCTGTGATTTCACTGCGGGCCCATAAACCCTGTATAGCTCCGCCAGATATGCGGGTGCCCATGTGAAAGTCACGCTCCTTTCTATCATTTCCCAAATAATACACATCAATGCTTTTGGAAATCTTCCCCCATCCACCCTCGGTAATGCATAATACCCCACCATATCATTAATACCACTTTGACCTTGTTTCCTCGGGGTGTGTTGCATACATTGTACCATAAGTGAATGTCGAACCTCGTTGTGTCAAATCTCGTGCGGTGAACCAAATCTTGCTGTTATCGCTCCCCACGCCACCATGCTAGGCCCCTTTGATACCTTTGGTCTTCTGTAATTGGGAGCCTCAAAATTCTAAACACATCTTCCAGCGTCACTTTGTCATCTCCCTGTTGGCGGATAGAAGGTATTCTTTTCGGATTCCACCTCTCGATCAACTGCTGACATAGCATGATTGCGTGTGATTCGTGAATAATAGCGGATTCCACTTAACCCCACATGGTTTATCAATACCCATTCAGCTGGTGTTACATCCGCTCGGACTCGTGACAACAAAGCTGGCACACTATCATTCATCCTCAACCCTGCCTCTGCCTGCATACATCAAATCAACAAACAAACCATTCAATAAATCAAATCCCCAAGTGTTTTTTCTCACATTCTGGAATTTCATACAGTAACCGATATCGGTTATAGATAACCGATACCGGTTGCCTAACCGATACCGGTTATCTCTAAACGATACCGTCAGCTCATCGAACATATCACTGACCTTTTAAAAACATCCCCTACGATAATTATTTTGCTCGTTTACTCCTCTCTATACCTACAAACATACGCGAAACCCCTGCTTACCTACCCCATAACACTCACCCCATCCCAAACCCTTACCTATCACCTTTTCTTTCTCATCTCTATCCACTTACCTTCTCTCATCCTATTCATAAAACATGCAAGAATTAAATTACAACCAAACAGTTTACCTCTTGGGACGCAGCAGCTTGCGGTGGAACCTGTCTTCCCTCTCGTCTCTGCCTGCTGGATGCTTCTCCTTGTCCAGCCATGTTCACCACCCTCTTCAATATAACTTGCCTTTCTGCCTTCTTAATCTCAGCCCACAATCACTTTACCTGTCTCTTTCCTCCTTATCACTCAATTCTCCCATGCAATTATTTGTATCAGTCGTCAAACAGCGTCGCATCCTCGTATTTAACTTATTGCATGCCTCTAAAAATAAGAACTCAAGTTGTCTCCCAAGCTTTTCTATTTTTAGAAAAGCTTGTTTTAGCATAACCGATATCGGTTACCTAACCGGTATCGGTCATATATCTACCGACATCGGTTAGCTAACCGATATCGGTCATATGTCTCCCTTTGCTTAAACCTAGGCCTTTTCTTCATTTTTTGCAAATTTTTGGTGGCGCCCACCTCTTTTTCCTGCATAACGACATCATTATCAATATTTGTCATCAAAATCCCATCAACACATATATATATCATCACAATTTCATCAACATCATCTATCTACATTAAATTTCAAAAATCATCGACAAAATACATGCGACATTTTAACATCAAACCCATCAGTATACACACCATGTGGATCAACCTCATCATCTATATACATTAAATTTCAAAAACCATCGACAAAACACATAAGACATTTTTACACACCATGTGGATCAAAATCATCATCTATATATATCAATGTCAAAATATACAATCTTCCCCTGCATGGGGGCCTCTGTGATCTAAAAATAATACAAAGCTACAAAATCTGTGATCATGACGCCTATCCTGTCAAAATCTCGACTCGGCTCACAGGCCGGTCTATCATGTCAAAAATATACTCGGCTCAGGGCGGTATCAACTATACAACATGTACTCGGCTCGCAGGCCGGTATATACAACAAAAATGAATGAATAAATAAATCATATGTGGGCACGCACGCCCTCATATACATACCGGTTCACGAGACCGGTGTCATATCCATATCAAAAAAAAAAACCCATCTCCACTCTCCGGGATGTCTCGGCTCTCTCCACCACCCTCGGCTGTCTCCTGCTGGTCCTGTCTTGGCTCTCTCCTCCTCCTCCCTGTGAGAGACCCACCGGTGTGGCTGCGCCTCCCAGGATCTCGGCTCAGGGATGTCTCTCGGCTCTGTGTGCGCCGCATATGGTGATAATCAGCCCGGTACCATCAGGGACGTCTGATAATATCGGGCCTCCGCTCTCACCTCCATATAGCGGGCCGTGCCACCATGGCATGGCTGGGGGCTGGTCCCCGACTCCTAATAGTAGTGGCCCTGTCTGTACTGTACACACCCACGTGCTGTGTGGTGGTGCACTGCACTGTGCTGCGGTATGTGTGCTGTGCTGCTGGTGCTGGTGCAGCTGTGTGCAGCTTGTGCCTGCTGGTGCTGCTGCTGAGCTTGAGCACATGCTGGGCTAACTGCCCCTGTAGCACCCCAATACTGCTGTGACAGTGCAAGCATGCCTGTACCACCCAACAACTGCACTATCCTAGAGCGGTCCCTCTCTGCTATAACAGCCGCCAAATCTGGTTGTGCGAGAATTTGTGCTCTCCTAGCTTGCTCTCTCCCTGCCCACCAAACCAAAAAGGCCCTGTCACTCCGGCATCATCCACTGTATCATCATCATGGCCTCTCTGCTTTGCCCATCTGGGGGTCAGCGGGCTGCGGTGCGGCGGTGGCGCCTCTACATCATCCCTCCGGTACTTGTGGGAAGGGAGGTGGCTCATCTGTCTCAAGCCCAAGCCATCGTCATACCCTCTCTAGGGTATCAGCTACTCTCCAGGGCCTCCATCCAGTATCCGAAACTATCTTGGATCAGCGCATCTGTGCTCGGGCTCCTCCTCGGGGCTGATGGCCTCTGTAGGGCCTCCATATAATGTCCAGGGTGGTCAAGCCCTCTAGCATATGACGGTAGTAGGCCACATCCCATCCTGCGAGCACCGCTCGTGGCTGGCCCACGACCCCCAACCACCTCTGAAATCCATATCTATAGACAATCTGTCTGTGCCACACTTTTTTGGGGGCAGCCCCTCTTGGTCATATACAGATGATGTGCTCGTATGCCCAGCAATGTAACAAAAATGTAGAGCAAATACCAAATCACCTCATCCGGCGATAACCCCACAACTCTCTGTATAGCTGCACCAGATACACTGGTGCCCAGGCATAACATGTATGCTCCTCTACCATCTCGTGCAACACTCCCATCAAAGCCCATGGGAAGCGGCCTCCCTCTGAGTCTGGGAGGGCGAAGCAGGTGATACCTATCATCATCAACACGGCAAGCCGTGTCTCCTGTCGGTGTGCGCGATACATGTCATGTGCGGCAATGCTCGCGTTGTGATAGGTCAATAATGCGGCTGCATCCCCAAATACATGCAGGATGTTGTCCATCGCCGTCTCCGCATCCACCTGGAACACTGCCTCCCCTACGATCGGCAGTCTCAGGATGTGATACACATCCTCTAATGTAATCGTCATCTCTCCAGTAGGGAGATGGAAGACATTGGTTGCGGATCCCATCTCTCGATGAGGGCAACCATCAGGCTGTGGTCCCTATCCACAGCCCTATACCGCTGGACTCCATGAGTCCCACCTCTCGCATAATGGCCCAATGCGCTGCGGACACATGTGGCCGCATCCGCCTCAATAAAGGGGGCATCCGATCCCGCATCGTAAGCTGCTGGCGTGCCTGTAAAAACAACCCACTTCATCAGGCCTACCCTTTACAAAAACTACTACTTTAACCCACTTACCCACCCACCACAACCCGACTCTATAACACACATCACTATCTACCTATACACTACACTTTACCACCACACCCTACCACCACCCCGATCTACTCTAGCCATCTACCTATACCCCAGCCAATTTAACACCTCCTACTTCATACCCAACACCTACTCTATCCTACCCAGACCAACCACACCACCCCCATTTCCCCCCCACCCCGATCACCTTTCCTATCAACTCTACCCCCTCCCCCTTCACCCCCAAACACAAAAACCAACCAACAATACAATTCTAACAAAAAAAAAAAAAAAAAAAAAACATGCGTTGCAGTGACGACATATGACCCGGCGGTCTCCCAAGCAAAAAATTATTCAAACATTTGTGTGGCCGATGCGGTCGCAATTAGTGACCGATGTCAGCTTTCATCGGTCATTCATCCCAATCCGAGGGCCGAACCCAAAATGGCCCACAAAATCTTTTTTTTTCACCTATTTCTCCCTATTTACCCACCAAAAAACCCTAAAAACCTACCCACCTTGCCGCCTTGACCTAACTAGCCTACCTACCCACTCCATTTTACAAATTACTTCCATTATTCATTATTTTATTAAATTTAAAAATTCTACCCAAAACCCACATCTAAGTTAAACTCATTAAATTCACATAGGTAGGAGCTCAGAGCCTACCGGTACGACTACACGTCGTCGTGGTGGGATAGGTGGTGGTGGTCCAGCTGGTCCAGCACCTCCTGCTCCTCCTGGCTGAGCCATGGCTCCAAATCTCCTCAGCTGGGTCCTCAACCAATCAAACTCTACCTCCTGCTCGCTGGGGTCTACCAATCACTCACTCCTCCACTCAAATAATGCCACCTCAGCCCACAAACTCAACAAAATCACTTCACACCTCAGACAAGACAAATTTGGGTGCTCAAATTCACAAAGTGACAATGACAGGCCGTATTTTTCTTTTTATAGGTTTTGACCTATAACCGATACCGGTTATTTTGCGCCCTAGAATACCGGTATCGGTCTCCTAACCGATATCGGTTACACATAACCGATATCGGTTATTTACTTCCTTCACCTAACTCCCACCCTTAGCCACCAATCTCCACTTTTCCCCCATCACCTACCCCTGGCTTTGCTGACTAGCCTTATTTTGACCTCAATCGGCCCAGCGCGCCGACCAATCGGCCCGACCCAGCCGCACCCACCCGATCGGCCCGACCCAGGCCCGAGACCACCAATCGGCCCGACCCAGGCCCGACCCAACCATCGGGCCCCAGGCCAGGCCAGACCAACCAATCGGCCCGGCCCGACCCAGGCCAACCAATCAATCGGGCCAACCCAGGCCACGGCCCGACCCAAGACCCACCCAGACCCGAGGCCCGCGACCACCCAATCGGGCCGACCCAAGGCCCACCAATCGGGCCAGACCCAGGCCCGACCCAACCATTTGGCCCGACCCGGCCAGCCCCAATTTGGGCCCGACCCAGGCCACCCAACCATCGGGCCCGACCCAGGCGCCCCACCAATCGGCCCCCGACCCAAGGCCCGCCACCCAATCGAGGCCCCAGGCCAGGCCGACCAACCCAATCGGGCCCGACCCAGGCCAGGCCCAGACCACCAATCGGGCCCGACCCAGGCCCAACCAACCAATCGGCCCGACCCAGGCCGACCACCACCAATCGGCCCGACCCAGGCCAACCACCAATCGGCCGACCAATGCCGCCAAGGCCAATCGGGCCGACCCCCCCAACCCCACTCAATCGGCCCGAGGCCCTCGGCCAATCATCATCAATCACGACCCAAAGGCCACCACCATTAAATACCTCACCCAAAACCCATAAATTACAATTTTATCCACCCATCATGTAGCTTTTTGTTGATCGAGCTCACTGTTCGTGTTTTAGCATGATTAGGGTACTTGACTTGATCGATCGACCAACTTTTCTAGACCAAGACCGTGACGTTTATCTCAACCAAACCAACCATTTGAGTCTTTGCCGAACATGCCTAAACGTTCTGTACCTTACCCATTATATCCCCTGGAGCTACTTCCTATGCCTTGGATACCGAGGATTATATCACCCTTGTTTGGATAAACTATCGACCTTTGCTATGAATTGCTTGTTTGCTCTTGAAATCATGTACCACTGGTCACACTTTGCATTTCAACGTGTAAATCTTCTTCCTTGAACTTACCCCACCATCTTCCATCATCTCACACCATTCACCCTTTATCAACCCTATCCACTGATTTCACGTCACCTCAATCATGATAGATTTGAGGGGATTACCTATACCCTTAATGGGAGTAACCACTTCTTATTATTGTCAGTGCAGCTTTACAAGACAAGCTACACGACAACAAGGGGCTAATGTAGACACCAAATTTGTGTCTTACGACACACTGTGCCCCACATCTCATTTCACAACCTAACCTCACCACCTAAACCTTACACAATTATTTATTAATTACCTTATAATTAATAAATCCACATCTCAAACCTGCCACCTCATTTCACCACCTCATCATGACCTAGCCCTAACCTAAACTAACCTAATTAAGACCTATAACTTGGTCTACATCCACACCCATGACTAATTACTCCTCACCCACACCAAAACCAACCTAATAATGACTTGACCAAGCCCACACTAATCCTCGGGAGAAAAGGAGGAAAAGTTGGCTATTTTACTAAAAATAGCCCACTTTGACTTAACCGACATCGGTTCCTACTCGACCATTGTCGTCGGTTACGTAACCACCATCGGTTCCCTGTAAATGACCTCCCCCAACCAAAAACAAAGGATCGGAATTCATTTGAAAGATCCGAAAATTCACTTGGCAGAGCAGAGACAAGTGAAGAAAAGAGAAGAGCATCGAGCCGAAGACTGCAACTGAGCCATTGGATTGTTGTCACCCCCATTCAAGCATTGGAAAAGACTGAGGATAGCTTCATCAGCTCATTTTCCAATACCAGATCATCCCAACTGAGCCTTACTGTCACTACCACATTCCTTGGACCTGAATCTTCATCAAGAATGAGTAAGTAGTGTCTTGTATGTTTCTAAGCACCATTTTCTTGAGTCTTTTGATTGATAGTAATTATAAGCTCACTCCTAGATCTACCACCTGCTAGCACCCTGCACTTAACCTTCATCCATACATCCTTGTATTGCCCAGAAGATAGTTTTATCACACTCTGAGTCTTCCCCGTCATCTCACTATTTCCCTCAGCCATCCACCAGTCTTAAAACCCCACAATCACCCTGCCACCAACCTCTATCCAGAAGTGCCTAGATTACTGACCCTACCGGTGTCGGTTATCCCCTACTAAGCGACGGTTCTCTAACATGCGATCGGTTATCCGATGGCCGGCATCGGTCACTGTGACTTATACCCAAAACCTTCCTCTCACCTATTTGTCTCCTAACAACCTCAGATCCAGTCTGGTTTATCCCTGTAACTTTCGAGCTGAGCGTATCGCGACCATTGACCAAACAAACAACGTGACGTTTTATTATTGTAGTTTAGTCTCTATTGCTTTGTAGAGGTACCTAAATCATGATTTCGATAGCTTCTTTATTATCATTTGTGTTAATTCGTATTAAAAGGGCCGGACCACCTTGAAAGGAAGTCTAATATTCTGGGGCCCAAGCGTTCCCTCATTTATTGTCTAACTAAAATCTGGTGGTCTTGTATTCTTACTTGCGGGTAGTCCTTCCCAGACAAAAAAAAGGAGTTCTTCGCATCGATCGATCTCTCTCTCTCTATGGTATGCGCACACCCTCTCAACATTCAACGGGTATTCCTCCTAGCCCTAACCCTTATCTGTTTCTCAAAAGAATGAAAGGATACACACAATTGCTTCTTTCTAGGTTTTACCACCACTTTGAATTCAAATTCCTGAAATAAAAGTACCCAATGACATATGCGCCCTTGCAACACTACTTTGTTTATAAGATACTTCAAGGCCATATGGTCAATGTAGAATATGAAGGGAGTCGCTAGTAGATATTTTCTAAATTTGTGGAGCATGTAGATCATTGACAATGCCTCGCGCTCAGTCATTGTATAATTCTGCTATTATGTGTCAACTTTCAACTTGCAAAACACAAAGGGTGATCAACAATCCCCTCTCTGGTTGAGCAAGAAAACTTCCATTGTTATATCGAGAGGTATCCATGTGGACATGCAAAGTTTATCCCATGATTGGAATCGTAGAATAGGTTCGGTGATAAGCCTTTATTTTAGAGTGTCAAATTCCCTCTATTGCACCTCTCCCACCGAAAGGAACTCTTATGTCTCGAGAAATATCTCCAAAGGCACGGTGCTCTTGGCGTATCCCTTAATGAACTTTCTATAGTACCTAGTGTGTATAAGAAATCCACACAGTGCTTTGGCTGGTAGGCTCCCCTAACCCCACAATAACTACAACTTTTGTGGGATCCACCAGTAAGCCCTCTTTGCATATGGTATGCACCAACAACATTCCAAAAGGGGTTGTAAAGACACATTTCTTGATGTTGAGGGAAATCCTCAATCGCTGCCGACATCTTTCAAACATCAATCTCAAGTTATCACAATGGTCCTTGACCAACCCATACACTTTGTCTAATCATCCAAATATACCTAAAGGAAATTGTGGATAAAGTCCCGAAATGTTTGTACCACTATGCTCAAAAATACAGTGGGCGCATTCCTCAATCCAAAGGGCATGACCGTGTATTCAAAGCTTCCCCACTCGGTGGTGAAATTTTCTTTTCTTGGTCTTCCTTGGCAATCCTTACTTGGTGATATCCGAGAATCCATTCTGAAGGAATAGATCTCGCACCCAAGAACTCCTTCAAAAAATCTCTTCGATGAAGGGCATGGAAAAGGGATCTATGATACAAACAATGTTTAACTTCATGTAATCCACACATATCCTAATCCGCCCATCCTTCTTTATGTTGATCACCATTGGACTTATCCATTGATTCCTCCACACCTTTATGATACTAGATGCTATCATTTTATCTATCTCTTCTTTAACGTTTACGCACATGTTGGGATTCATCTTGTAAGTTCTCTTCCTAACTAGGCATGCACCATCTTTCAACTTTATCCACATTTCCCCTAATGAATGGTGGATGCATTTCAACTCATGGTATTCGCACGGAATAAATCCTCAAATTCACATAAGAGATCGATGATCTTTGATACTTCCTTGTCTAACTAGTAGTCCCCAATGATAGCTTCCTTGGGATCCTCCTCTAAGCTGATGTTAACTTTCTTGGCTTTGAGTGGTTGATGATAAGCGCGTGCACATGCATCTGCTGCTTTGTCAACTAATTTTCACGTCCCAACCAAATGGTTGACATTCAGGCTCTCCATCTCCTCTCCATTAATAACGTATACCATCTTTCCTTTTTCCTTTTCAGCACACGTGCACTCAAATTATATGTCTTCTAGTTCCTCCTCTTCAAACCGTGCTTCCAAGCTAGGTCCACCAAGTAAGTCTACTAATCTATCTTCCGTCATGGTGCAATCCCCCAGAGTGAGGTGCTTGATAGCCTACAATGCCTCATCAACTGGTTGTTTGGTACTTTGGTACTCGAATGTGTGAACTAGGTTAAATTGCTAACTCATGCCAATTTCTAGTTTGGTAGCGAGTTTGAGAATGGATGTACCAAGCACACATGCAACCTTGTAGTGTGAAATACAACTTGTGTACCCAAAGGGAGGGTGGTAAAGCTTCTACACCTTCTCCCTAGACCCTCTCACATGCCTGGATGTGGGAAGTGGCGGGTTCATTTCCATTGTAATAATTGATAGCGATGGGTATATTGTTCTTCAAGAATCGACAAATGAGCACAATTCTAACTTCGCACCATTCCAACCGGTTTTAACTATGTGTGGCTCACCACCTTGTTGTTGTGCCTATCATAACATAACCCATCATACCTCATCGCTCATTCTCCCTCCATTGAGCTTCCATTTCTCTTTGTTATCCTGTAAAATTGACAAGGGAAATTTTGTAGATAACCACACCAAAATTTTGTTTTGGTCCCCTAAGAAGGTCTACTAACATTCAAAATGGCTTAAATTTCCTTTCAAAAATCAAGTTTTAAGAACTTAGCCATTTTTTCAGCCTTTTGAGCTGGGCGCAAAAATTGTTGTGTTAACATCAAGAAAAGTGTGCCCCTTTGAAGATCCTTTGGCACCCTAAAAGGCATGTCAACATGAAAAGAGTTGCACCCCTAAGGCACTAAGAGTGACATGTCAACATCCTCAAACCTGTGCCAAAGAAACATGCTTAAGGTGTGAAAATTGATGTGTCGACACATAAAAATGTGTGCCCCCTTTTCCCCTTGGCGCTGAAAACGTTATGTTGACATTAAAGAACTTGTGCCAAGGTGCATTTATAGTCATGTCAACACTTTAAAAAGTGCACCAAAGAAAAGTGGGTGGGGAAATAAATGTGTTATTTTCCTATAAATATGCGGTTAACACCTATCATTTTCATGATTTGAAAATTGAGAAAAGTTATTCCTCTACACCTGTCAACCTTTCCTATCAGCCCGCATGCCATTTATCATGTTTGTGGATCCCACATCATTCCTTCGTCATTATTTATCCCGGGTAAGTGGTTTTTATCACTCTTATGGTTGTTTGTGGTTTTGTTTCTTGGTTGTTATGGTTTTAGGATTGTTATAAAAGGTTAAACCTAAAAATCTAAATGAATAAGCTTAACAATCCATGAACTATCTAGAACACCTTATCTCTCCTTCCAGATCTACAAATCTGAGAAGGCTCTACCTCTGAAAGAAATAAAAACCCATTTTCCCTACCTGCTGCCTTGCTAGGAATCCCACCAAACCTCTCTTTCTTATTTTGCAAAATCAAAAGAGAGAGGAACCTGAGAAGTTGTAAAGAAAATGCTAAAATCAGTCTTTTTCCTTTGGCGCGTTGTCCTTTCATGTTGCAAACCCCACAGTCACACCAAGGTGCACTATCCCCGTATGTAACATATTTTTAACTGTGCAAGTATAAACCTAACTAATCTCCTCAAGGTGCAGGTGCATCCCAACCAACATCAACATTTGATGTTGTGTTCCCCAAATCTGCACCCTTTATAAACCCTTTGGTGCATTAAGCTTTTGTGCAACACATTCCAAAACCGTGCCTTGGGCACACTGAAAAACCATGCAACATCATCTTTAGTAACACCCAGTTAAAGTAATTTTCCAAAAGTGCTAGTGCATGAACCTTAACACCAACACTACATGTTGTGTGTTACAAACCCACCCCACACCTTTCTCTTTGGTGCTAAGATATTTCATGCAACACTCCTCAAAAGTGTGCCCCTCTATAATCCTTTGGCACAGATTTCCCCCTTTCAACATAGGCACACCTTTTTGCATGTTGACATCCCCAAAAGTGCACCTAGCTGTTTAAGCCTCTGCAACATGCTATAAACCTGTGCCTTGCGCCTTAAGGCTTATAATAGCTCATTTTTCATTTTGCAAGCTATTATTATGGATAACATGATGGCTGACATGGATCTTTTGTGTTGGACCTCTTTGATTCTCCATGTAGAACAACAACAACTATCCTCAAGCTCACACATGTCTTCGTCGAGAAAAAGCCAACTAAGTCTAAAGGAAAAGCTAAGTTGACAGAGCAAGAAATGAAGTATAAATATCAGAAATTCGGATTCCTGACTCATATGCGAGAGTGATCTCGACATCAGAGACTCCGAGCTCAGCCACATTGATATGGAAGACTTTTGGGCAAGAACCAACTAGGCCACTAGTGGTCCCTGGATGAACAAACTGGTAGGCAGTGGGTTTTACTTTGTAGTTGGGCTTCTAGTAAGTGCTATTAATAATGAGTTCATCATGTTGGTGGCTCGATGCTATAACAAGGACATAAGATGTGTTGAGGATAAAGAAGGAAAGATGGTCATCAACCTAACTGCTCATCACTTTGAAATAACTCTGGGCATTCCTCATCATAGGCAGTATGTCGCCATCAGCCTAGAAGACTGCAAGAAGGCATGGGACGATAATGAGGATAAGTGTATGTAAATGATGAATGAGTTGTATCTCAAGAACAAAATGCGGTGAGCCGATGGCCTCAAACCATCCACCGCCTTGAATTGATGAGGCCGAGTGATACGATCACCTTCATGAGCATAGTGTATGGGCTTCTTGATGCCCATCATTTCCATAAATGAATGCTGAGGTACTTAGATACCATGAGCAAGAATGTGCTGAGTAGTGTTTTGGCTAGGGAAATCATCAACGATACCATCTATCGCAGCTTTAATAGGTCATGACAACTAGGAAGTTCTATTTGAATCCCTATTTTGTATATGTTGCGGCATCAACGAGAGATTTCACAGGCCTAGCATGAAATGGGGTATGGTCCTAGTCAAAATATATTAATACTATCTGAGACCTAAGGCTCAAGAACAACATCCCTCAGTTCTCAAAAATCAATGACGCCTTCTTCTATGATGTGATCTACCTGTTGAGGCCAAATATGAGACATGGTCGAACTAGCCCCAGTGTGGTCACTGTTACCAAGAATTGGGGGCATTGTTCACTCAGTTTCCCACATTCACTTATCTCAAAGTAGTGAATTTTGAGGGTGAACCGACTAAACTACCAAGGTATGTAGGACCCAAGCTGATCCTCTTGGAGTTTTCAAGGCAACTAATCACATACCATGAGAGATGCATGAAGAGAAAGAAGGGAGGAACTCCTTTCCCCCTTACAGTGGGCTGATACACTTGCACCACACTGGCCAAAGCGTAGGAAATGTATGCCAAGCTTGAATTGCTAAATCTAAAGCATAAATTCTTAGCCAGGCCTACTTTTGATTGTCAAGGTTACCTCCCAAAGGAAAAAATTGATCCTATTCATGTCCCTGAGATCAAGGACATCTACATCGACCTGACTCATGAAATAGATCTCAGGCAAAAGGATCACTCCAGGCTGGCTCTGGAAGAAATCAAGCACTATGGCATGGCCATCATTCCAAAAGGATTCCAAGAACCTGATCAAGAAATTGATCAGGTTTATCTTGACATGGATGGGGATGATTGGTCATTCATAGAAATTGACAGAGCCAAGGCACCAAAGACCATCGAGGAAAGGGTCAAGCACACGTTGCAACACACTGAGCATTGGTGCAAATAGAATGGTCTTATCTACCTTGGGGTAGATTTCACTGCTTCTCCTTCAAGAAGAGCCCCTCCAAGGCCAGCCCAAGTGCCAAAAGGAAAAGGAAAAGATAAAGAGGAGGGAGAATCAAGCAAAGAAGAAGCTCCTCAAAGCCCTCCTACTACTTCCGAGAAGCAAGTGGTCGACCTGGTCTCCCCAGGTAAAGAAGAAGAGACCACCGAAGTTTCGATAGACACATCCACTTAGGATGTGGTCATAGCTACAACCACTGAGGTACCCACCATTCCCTCTTCTGCTCCTTCTCCTCCCCCTGTTGTTGAAACATCTACCCCAATGGATGTTTCTTCTTCTCTCCCTTCCTCCCTTCCATCTCCCACCTCTTCCATCTTCTCCTCTCTTGTAGATCTATCACCTAGTGTTCCCTCCATCCCATTATAGATCCCTTCTACCTCCATGTCCTTTTCTTCTCCCATAGTAACTCCAGGCCCCATAAGTAGTAACACGTTAGACTCCTTGTCGATGCCACCACCAAGTGTCTCAACGTTCTTCCCTGCGGCCCCTTCAGTTGTTTCCCCTTTCACTCCCATTTCTTCTTCCATTCCCTCTACTCCTTCTCCCATAAGTCCAAGCTAGATTTCCAACCATCTAGGTCAGCTCAAGAGAAAGTTCCCATAGCACCCATGGACTTCTCTATCATTCAAGAAGAAGGGCCAAAGAAGTAGAAAGCAATAACTCACTTTTCAAAAGCACTTCGGGAGAGAGGGTCATGGAGATTACATATCCTGATCCCACTAAAGAGAAGAAAGATCTATCTCCTACAGACTTTACAGTGACCCAAGTCACCATGGGAACCTCATCTAAGAGCCTACAAGGAGAGGCTTTGTCTATAGTAGATGCCCTCTGTAAGAAACTTCAAGAAGCAAAAGAGGAGAAGAGGATACTAAAGGAACAAAATAAACATCTTCTCCAAGCTTTGCAAAGAATGGGAAATGCTCCCCTATGACTACTTTGCCGAACCTCCTGAAGTTCTAAGTCAGGACAAGATAAATGAATACGCCAAGATTGGTGAACAAGGTACGGCAGTGTCCTCCTAGATAGAGCAAATCCTCAAAGATAGTGATGAAATAATCATGAAATTCACAAAACTCTACCAGAGTATAGATCAAGAAAACAAGGAGCTGCAAGCAGTAGCAGGATCCCTCTCTGAGGAGTTGGACAATGCTAGATTACAACATGAAACATTTCAGGCAATGACCAACTACTCAGCTGACGACCTATTAAAGGTCGGCATCATTGATCACCCATGGGCACACCACAAAGCTCTCATTGCACTGGATTACTGGGTGGATCAAATGGAGTATATCCTAGAAAGGATAGAAAAATCAAGGATGAGGCCCTAGATGCAAAACATAGCATGGAGCAGATGGTTACAAAGATGGCTCCAGAGAGATTCTTAATGCATCATTCACCTTGAGATTGGCGGATGATAAAATCCAGATTTTCAAGGCTTTCGCAACCTAGTTTTTGTCTCTAGAGGTCACTTTTGACTAGAGTCTATCAATAACCTTCTGGATACCTAATTGAGGAAAACAAAGAGTACATCGGGCCACCAAAAAGCTCAAGACTGAAAAATAAACTTGCGAAGTTATTGGTGACCATTTCAAGGGTCCAGACCACAATCAACTTCAAACCATGATTAGCAAGTTTATGGAGTACCGAGCTCAGTGTCACATCACCTCTCCCGAAAAGAAGCAAGACACTCCATTCAAGCAAAGAGATGATAACGAATAGTTTCTCTTCTTGTGTACGCTTCGATCTTTTTGTAAAAATATTTAAAAAGTATGTTGGCATTTATGATGACATCATCCATGTTGCATCATGGGATGTTGCCATCCACAAACTTGCCCAAGTCAACTTTTGAATTTTTTAGATATTTTGTAAATAGTGGTTGGCTTCTTTTTGTCTTCTTCCTCCTTCTCCTTCTATAAATATTGGAATACTTGTTGTATTCTGGGTGAACATTTTTGTATGAAAAGAGGTGAAGAAAGAAAGACTTTGTGCCTTCTTGTAACATAAGAGATTTTAATATATATGTTAAGACTTTGTGCTCAATATATGTGTTATTTACATTAGATCTTTCTTAAGTCAGATCTATGTTCCTATTCTATTGGATTCATTCTTTTTATTGTCATATGTTCATCAGTATTGCTTTGTTTGTTTATGCAAGTAAGTTTGGCTCTGTTTACTACCAGCCCAAAGCATAAACCCTCTGACCTTTCCGTCTTTGGAATTCATTTCTTTTCTTCCTTCAGATCTATCCTTCCTCCATTCCTTCCCTCTTACATTTTTGTTCGTAGTTGGAACTACCCCTACTGGGATGAGATCCCAAACCCCTAAAGTTAGAATATTGTAAGATTTGCATAGCGCTTCTGATGCTTGATAGAATAATAGACCTTAATAAACTAGTTTCACTTTGTTGTCTCAAAGAGGGGCTATGCCCTACACTCTACCCTTTTGGCCTATTTCCCCATGATCTTCCTTACCAATAGATTTTCAAACCAACACTCTCAAAAAGACCTCGGGGTATGCATCCCAAAATACTTGGTTATTGGTTTTCCTCCTAGGTTTATATAGTTTTTTCAACTAGTGACACGCCGTGGTTACCCCGTTTACCGATCCTTTTAGATGTCACCCAATCAATTCATAAGTCCCATGCACCCAATTATCACATGTTATACTAGTAGTATCACCGACCTGATTGAGCATCATTAAACTACGGATGACTCATTCTCAGTAGTTAGTGGATGGTCTCTAGATCTCTTATGGAGCACACATATATCATGTCCAGGACCTCCTCTCCAAGGGGTTTAGTATAGGGTGTGGGATTTCCATCATGTCGTATAATCACCCTCTCTTCCTTGTTTTCAAAGCTTATGTACCCTATCTTGTTAAACCGGAGAGCCACATTATTTTTATAACACCACGGGCACCTCAAGTAACACTAGGAAATTATCTCTCTTGCTTGTTTTCAAGCAAGTTCCAAGACTTCAAAATCCCCCAAAGAACTTAGTCCTTTGAATGGTAATGGTTGCATCCTTCAAGACACCTATGGGCATTGCCTTTGTCTTATTTGCCATATACAACACATTTGAAGATGGTTGTAATGCAGCTCTTCCCATTTGATGTCGGGGCATCTAGAGTGAGAACATTAACCTTCATGCTTGTGTTAATGAGTATGTTGCTAAGAAACCATCCATCCACTACTGCGTTCAAGGTAATCTCTTTGTCATAATCAAGGTTGTGAGGTGGGAGGTTTTCATGTAGGATCTACCTTTCGTGCTCTTCCCCGGCATGCGGTATGTTTTCTCTCAACCATTCTCTTAGCAGGGGAATAATATTCTCCTACCTTAGTAATTTACACACCTCCTTAACCTCATCCAAGTCATCCTTTGGTGCTTCTACCGGTCTTCTTTGCTCATCTTTTCTAGTTTGTTCTTTTAGGCATTGGATCTCCCCTTATAAACTCGAATTATGTCCATAGTTTCCTTGTAGACTTCTTTCTCGGTGAGCCGGGTTTGGATACTTCCCATGTACTACTTCTTCCCTCAAAAAAGAGGTCTTTTCCTTGGTGCTTCCCTTGCGCACATAGACTCCGCCCTCATTGTTACCATAATAGGCTCTAGTTCGATTCACGTATTACTCGCGGAAACCATTGTGCATCGGTCTTCTTAATACTCACCATGGCGGTGCCCTTATCCTTCCCTATCACGACTCGTATGTTCGTATAACTCGGGCACTCTTCATACCTATATTTTTTTCACACCATGAGCATTGTAGAAGATTTGGACATTCACACTTATAATGGTCTGTGGCTCCACAATTAAAGCATGTTCCACGTGGGAACTCACTTCTTCCTCTGTGGTTACCATAACCAAAAATCCCCTAAAACCCTCTTCCACATGCACCTCCTTCTCCCCACTCTTCATACCCATGGTCATCTCCTTTAGAACTACTGGTAATGCCAATCTGGTGCACACCAATATCAATAGCCTCATGAATTTGGTCAATCAATCTATAATCCTTGGTGTCATGTTTGGTTAAGGTACATATCTTTCAATAACAGACATGTTTTTACATATCACGCACTATAAAAGGGGGCACTCTACCTGCATCATGGTCCCCATGACATATTTTACAATTTACCACTCATGGCACGAATCGTCTTCTAATTACATATCCCGCCATTATCCTTTGTGTGTCCTTCTATGTTACAATCTGTTCACCACATCCCACAACGAGTCTCTCGGAACTTTGTTGGTAGATAATTTCTCCAACTACTTAGCCATGGCAGCAATCTAAGCCTCTAGAAATGGGCTAACACTAGTGTCAACATTACCAATTGCCTCAAAGGCACACAAAGCATCTTCCATGCTTCGCGGGTCCGTGAATGTTTTATGAGACAAAGCCCTTCTAAAGGGTTTGATCAACCCTCTAAAAACCACTAAGCATGTTGTGAAGGGTGGATATCATAAGATAGTTTAGATAATAGAGTTTTAAAGCACACATCATATTCTTACACTCTCTCTGCCATTCCCTGCTTGATTTCTTTGAGAGAGATAATTCTCTTTTGTTCAAACTCAAGTATGTGGAATTCCACCAAGAATGCATTCCTCGGTGTAGTATAATCCACAATAGTCTTATGAGGGTCATACTTTCTATACCAACTATGTGCGCATCCTTGTAAAGTTGTCACAAATTGATTAGCCTTTTGATCCTAGATCGTGATCCCCTTTACGTGCCATAGTAGCTTGCACTTATGCACATTCTCTGTGGCATCTTCTATCCCACTATAATCTAGTAAATGTAGAGACATCTCGAAAAATACTTGAGGTGGCTAAGGTCCTTTTCCTCCCGATCCAATCCCTCGGTTTCCTCTTGTGTTACCGCCTCCACTGGACCCACTAGATCCCGAGCCACCAGCTTCACCACTTCCACCTCCGAATCCTCTTGTGTTAGGTATAGGGCCTTTGTTTTTCATGCCGAAACACTCTTGTCATCCCACTAAATTGCATACCAACAGGTTTGTGAACTAGTTCCACACCCGGTGTATTTAATCAACCATTTCTTAAAGAACTTCCAAAACCAGTTGTATATGTGCCTTGTCCAAACATTCCACCAAATACTGAATAGTGTGTGAAGCCATAGAAGTCCCAAACAAGAATTTATATCTCCCGAGTGCCGATTGGTTGCTTCCACTAGTATTAAATGGAGCAACAAGTATTTTTCCCTCATTCAAACAAACCAAGCACAAAGTTTCGGACACTAGGTGGGGTCATATGCACGCCAACGACTCTTCTTTCTCTACGCGATGGACTCTCATCGAAGCCGCAAGGTTTTGTCTCCCGCACTTACCAAGATGGGGTACCACCGACTGCTATTCGGGTTTCACATCCTCTGCGTGAACCTCAACTCCTTTCCACCATGTCTAGCTCCATAACCCACTTGTAATCTAGTTTTGTCTATCAATCTCCCTTTCACGTGCTTCATTACACTTGAGCCGTCTCTCCTCCCTTTCCTTTTCATTCGTTAGATACACCATCCTTCCCCAACTTCGCTTCTCGCCAGTGCTCAAGGTGGTGTAGTCAGCCATAGGAAATGCCTCTAAACCCATGGTTACCATCAATATTTTGATTACTGTGGGGATAGCACATAGAAATGATCCTTTGAGCTCCTGTAAGAACTCAAACTAAGCAACTTCGGACAGGAATACGTGGAAATTATGCATTCCAAAGTGTAGCTAGTCAATACTCCCTTCCATAAATGACCTATAGCATGGGTCCACGTTAGATCAGCATCTTACAAGCTCGATATGTTTCTTGGGTCCAAGGGTGTGACTTATAATACCACCCCGATCTAGATGTATAAGTTTCGAGAGCCATTCAAATAACTCTCTGGGAAACAACAAAGAAGGTTTCATATAACTCATGATAAAGAGTGTCCTCCACCTATCTTTACATGTCAAACCCAGTCTAGTATTGAATCTCGAGTGAATTTGTCCTCTGTGCTTTCAAACCACTCTTCAACACCTTCCAGGTTATTCTCTCCATCATCACTTTTACACGGATCATGACATATGCCATGTTCCACTACAACTTGAAGAGATGTTCTGAATGGAACCAAGATGTAGCCATTTTTACACCTCACCAAGAATAAGGGAACCTCATGCGCGCCATCCTATCACCCAACGGCGCGCTGGGCACTCACCCAAAGCACGTGAGAGGGAGCCAAGTCTCTCTTTATGTGCATTCGATGGAAGGCATACTTCATGATCTTGACTTAGTGATTTAAAAGACATGAAAAAGCTATAGAGCTCGGAACGGCTTTTATACCCCTTCGGTCATTAAAAAAATGCACAATAGAAGTATTAGAACTAGGAAGTTATAAATCCACAATTAGACTTAAGATTCAAGTAAGATTCATGGTTATACAAGATCAAAAGCATAGTAAAGACATGCAGGTAATATAGGAAGGAGATCTTAATATAAACATAGTGGTAACCTTATCATATTCATTCATAATATTACTCCAAAACATTACAGAGTGATAGACCACAATCATACATCATATCTGGATCCACACATGAATATTCACAAAACAAAGTTTGCACTCCCCATTTCCCCATTACATCCTTCCTAGAATCATCTACCCATTTTATCCCATAGTTCTTGCAATAATTCTACAGAGCTCCGCTACCTCACTTTTGTCTCTGTTCTTTACCAAGGGTGCGCATATAAATAGGCATCTGAGCTCTAACAAACTCCTCTGTAACCTCAGATCTCTGGCCCCAAGTGTGAAGGTGTGGGTCACCCTACGCGCATGCCTCTCCATGTCACGAGTATATTTTTGGATCTTCCTATCACAAGGTATATTCCTTCCAAGACACCCTATTGCGCAGTGGAACCTTATCCAAATGGAACACATTCTTCATATGTTCTTTCCAAAAGGCCAAAAATGGATGAGTCCCAAATTGTGCTTCACGGGCCCGCATCCTCGGTTCTCCAAGAACCCTTTTAGAATCCTACCTTGCATGCCTTAGCTTGTACACTTCCTCCGATTTGTGTGCCTATGCACCTTTAAGATTTGGAAGCTACATTAGGGCCCCAACAGTGGAGAAGAAAGGTGCAACATAGGCCGAACCACCGCAATATCCTCGTATGCCCGAGCTCCTGTATAACTCCACCAAGTATGTTTGAGCCCAAGAAAAGTGGGTCCTCTCCTCCATCATGTCATGGAAGATGCCCATAAGCACCCATGGGAATCTCCCAACCTCTGCATCTCGGAACCTCATCTCTACCATCCCCTAGCTAAAGAAATTCAGCATCAACTCCTCATATGCCTCTGAAGAGATCAAATACACCTACATCCCCACTATCGATAACCACATGATCATGTACACATCCTCTAGGGTGACTATGATCTCACCTATCTTTAGATGGAAGGTATTGTTGGTTGAGTCCCATATGTTGATGAGGGTGACCATCAAACTCGGCTCTAAGACTATGTGCCTGTAACGTCTCACTCCTATCAAGCCGACATCCATCATGTGCCTCCACTCATTTGTAGTGATGCTAGATCACACCGACAACAACAGGGGCAGTACTCGATCTCTCATCCATAGCTAATCTCTAGCCTACATTAAAAAACACAACATTATTCAAGTTTGATTTTACCCAACATTGACCTTAACTCTCCCTTCTTACTGACCCCTCCCCTACTATCTATTTTACCCACTTTACCTAACCTTTCCCCTTACCCTTCCTAGACCTCTATCCCTTTCACCCTAACCAAGCACTTTGGTTACTCCAAACCTGTCACCAATCCATTCTAACTAGCATCGCTTCCTCATACCTGATGATGTTGGTGTACAAAGACCGACATCGGCCATACCTTGACCGTCGGTCACTATTACCGTGCCCAAACCCAAAACCCTAATTTCCTTTACCTAATTTCTTTCCCATTTTCCCTATGAACCTATCCACACCTCACCTAAGTCCTTCCCCAACCCTCTTCCCCCTACCTCTAACCTTTCCCACCCCCTCTTTCCTTCATTTAACCACAAATTTCAATTATTTTAACCTCCCTACCTCTACCCTCTACATTTCCTTCTTCCTATATCAAATAACAACGAAAGGATTAGATCTTACCTCATCTCGATGTCACCTCCATGGTGGCACGTCTGGCCACTGTGTTGGTGGCCCACCCGCACCCTCTCCTACCTCTACCATGTCCAAATCAACCTCCAACCTCTCTACCAATCACCTCCCTCTACCTGATCTCGTGGACCCGTCTACCTGGCTCTCCTCTCCAACCGAGATCTCTCCACCAAAGCTTAGTATAGCCCCACGTACTTTCCTCTTGCCAAGGCACAAAAGTATCGTGCTATATTGTTATTTTCACAAAAGCAAAAACGTACAAATGAATTCATATTATATGTATTCTTCCTTTTCAAACCCCCACCCCGACTTAACCTAAGGCATCGGTTATACCTCAACCAACATCTATCATTTGCCCTAACAAACCATGGTCATTTGTACCTACACCAACATCAGTCTTGTGCCCTAGAAAACCATTGTCGGTTTACCTAGATCATCACCAGTTAAACATGACCAGCATTGGTTACCTGTTAGACTCCTTTTAGTATATTTTTCCCATTTTTGACCCACATTTACCCTTCCCACCCCCTTGTTGACCTTACCCATCCTTATAGCCACATACCTACCAGCCCACATTACCTAACCTATCCTTACTTGCATTTAGGGACCTATTATTTTAACCATACCTTGGCCTTCCATGTGTCATGACCTATATGCCTAGACCCGAGAATGTTATTCGTGACCTTTGAACCCTTGTGCTCATTATACCTTGTGATGTTGTTCCCTATTTTTTTCCTAATGACCTTACCTTGCCTATTATTGTGTCATTTATCCTAACCCAACCCTTGGTGTACTAGAACATACCTACACATTCCTACATGTAGCTTGCTTGAATGTGATTTTGCACCATATCCTATACCTTGGATACCAAAATCACTTCAACCTTGTTTGGATAAACCTATCAACCTTGGACAATGTAGATGTTGCATGCTCTTTAACCTAGTACTGTGCCATAGTTTATACATGTGCATACATTTGACTATCACTACCTTTGACCCTAGCCCATTTCCCTTTTGCCTAATTTGACCCTTACCCCATTTCCCCATTTTTACCTCCACCTACCCAACCCACACCTACCTACCTCACCATTGATTAAGTAGATATTCCCATGTCTTCACCCATTATATCTTGTGATGATGGTACCTATTTTTCTCACTAATAGCCTTACCTTGCCTATGGCCATGACCCTTATCCAAACCAACCTTGACCTTTTGACCTTTTGGATGTACCAGAACCACACCTAAATGTTCTTACATCTTACCTCATTGAGTGCTGAACCATATCCTTTACCCTGGATACTGGACCTCAACAACCCTTGTTTGGATGACCTTTACGACCCTAGCTAACATACATTTTGTTATGTTGAGCGACCCTGGTATCTCATGGCATTTCACAACATGTGCGTATGTCTAAATGCTCTACCTAATCAATCACCATAACTCATACAATCACCATACCCTTGACCATCACCTTCTTCAAAACTAACACTATTTTTTTCAAACCACCCACCTCCTCATTTTATCAAACCACTCATCGCTTCCTTCTCTTACTTTAACAGCGGTTCCTAGTTTGAGGGGGTTACCTCCACCCACGCTTAGGAAACATTATCTCCACCCACGCTTAGGGAAACATTATCTCCACCCAAGCTTAGGGCAAAATTACCTTCACCTAAACATGGGAAACCACATCTTATTTTTGTCAATGTCACTTACCAATACAAGCTATACAACAAAAATGGGCAAAATGTAGACACCAAAATTGGGCCACAGTCCCCTAGGCCTCCCATCGAATAACCAACTTAAACACATTCACCTAACCATAGCCCCTTTCACCCCACATTAATATTATTTTAATTAAATTAGTTAAATTAATACCCACCCTCACAATATACATTCCTTAATTATTCTAATTAAGCTAATTTCCACCTCACCTAGCCACCTCACCTTAGACCTATCCTTAACATGTTTCCATAACTAACTAAGAATTAGTTTAACCTAAAAATCAATGCCTAATATCCCTATAACGACCTTCCCACTCATAAAAATGTAACGTTTGTTAAACATCTAAGAAGAAAGGAATGAACTTGAGCTAAAAGAGGCAAGATCTACCCATTTTAGTAAACCTAGGAAATCCCACCTTAACCGATGCCAAAAACCTAAACCGATTCCAGTCAAGACAAAACCATCGTTGGTTACCATTTATTCACCTTAGCAACCTTGTTTTATAGGTTGGCACATTCTAGACCAAAGGAGAGAGATCAAAGTTGCATGTAAGTAGAACCAGCATCCTTTCACACATCCAGACATTCACAGCCAACACCAAGACAAACCTAGAAGCATTACACTCATGGAAGCATTTTGAGATTCATTTCTATAGTACCAAATACCATCCTTCTGATAAACTACCATTACCATTCAGTCATCCAGTCTCCATCATGGTAAGAGTATCCTTAACCAACATTGTTATTTCGCTGTTAGTAGCTTTTATTACTCCATTATTAATCTACACTTTGCATGCTCATTCTTCTATCCCTTACCAACATGTAACCCAACCATTTCCTTACCCACACCACCAAATCACCCATCCTTACATGTTGTTCATCCCTGAATACACCTGAGACTTCTATAAACCTCCTTATCCACCCTACCATCTCTATCAAATCCCAAATCAAACCTTGCAATTAGATCTCTTTGAGTTTCGTACACCCGACCTTACCGATGCCAGTTACCCATAACCGTCATCGGTTCTGCATAAACCATCACTAGTCATACTAGACCGACATCGGTCTCTATGTTTTATACCCTTCCCAAGAACAAAGCCAAACAACCTCCTACCAATTGACCTAAACAACCCAGAATTAGACCCTGACCAGTCCCAGTACCTTGACAGTCACCTCATCCTTTAGATCTAACTATAGCCTAGACTGTTGTGATTGGATTTTCTTATTGTACTTGAATGAGATACCTAAATCATATCAACTATAGTAGTACTTTACTTATTTCTTGCATTAATTTGTTTTAAACAATGGATTGATAGCCATCTAGGAAGTATCACACTTCCTAGAACTAGCATATGCTAGGTAGTCCACTATCATATATCATTTAACTTCTCTTTTGTGGTCTTATTTTCTATTACAGGTAGTTCCTCCTAGCCAAAAGGAAGCTCTCACAATCGGCATTGGGTCAAGAAGTCAGAACGCGTGCATCAACCTCCAACCAACCCATTTAACATGTATTCCTCCTAGCCCATAACCCTATTTGTTTCATCATTGAAAATGTAAAGAAAATGGTGAAATAGGCTACATCAACAAGTTTCATGTGATAGCGGTGATGGTTCTAAGATGCCCAAGAGGAGGGTAGTGATGCTTTTTATAAAAGGTATTCATGAAAAGATATGAGGATTAGTCATTTCTTGTAATCCTAGGACGTTACATGATGCCATCAAGACATCATTAGATTTGGATACATCTCCAACTTCTTATCATCCCAATAATAAGTTTCCCACAAGACCCAAGTCATTCCCCCTCCTAAGATGGATCGAGTAAACTCGTAATGAGTTAAGAATGAAGAATATTTACTTTCAATTTAAGGACCATTGGGAACCTAGACATAAGTTCCTTTTTAAAGGTAAGGTGTACCTCATTAAAGTGATTTCAGATGAGGATAAGGATCCTTCACCAGATACAAGATACAAAGTACAATAATGGTGATCATGGTGCACATGAGGAGAAGCCCTAGATAGAGCTTGGGGAGAGTGATATACCAGGTTCAAGCACTATTGCCACACTTTCTGGAGTCCCTAGGTACCATCCCTTTCAACTGAAAGGAGTACTTAAGGGGCAATGGGTTGTTTTCTTGATTGATAGTGGAGCTACACACAACTTCATTGACGAGGGGTTTGTGATGAAGCATGGATTACAGGTTGAGGAATTTGAGGGTTTTAGTGTATGGGTTGTAAATGGTTTTTCTATGAGTTGCACTAATAGGATTCCTCAGCTTAGCATTCAGTTAGGGGACTACACACTGACTGATGATTTCTATGTTTTTGGTATTGGTGAGATTTATACAGTTTCGGGCATTCAGTGGCTACATTCCCTTAGGAGGTATGTGCAAGACTTCAAAGGGATGGAATTAGATTTCATGGTGGATGGGAAGAAAATTTTCTTAGGTCTCTTTCATATGGTGGGCCTAGAGTTATTTCAACACACAAGATGGAGTCCCTTGTTAGGCATGGAGAGGATACATGGGGTGCACATTACTTTTTTCATTCAATTCTTCTTCAGATAGAAAGACAACCATTTCATGTGGATATTCAGGAAGTACTAGATAAGCACGGTCTAGTTTTTGGTGATATTCCTCTAGGTAGACCACCAAACAGGGATTTGAGCATGTCATTGAGCTAGAGGAGGGTGCCAAGCCTATGATCACTACGCCCTATCAACATCCTAAGAAGTTTAAGGATGAGATCAAAAGGCTATCAGAGAGCTCTTGGATATGGGGCATATCCGTCCTAGTTCGAGCCCCTTCGCTTCTCTGGTTGTGTTGGTGAAGAAGAAGGATGGGACCATGAGGATGTGTATTGACTATCAGGCACTCAATAAGAAGACCATCAAAAATAGGTACCCCATTCCCTGCATAGATGAGTTGTTAGATGAGTTACATGGAGCCATCTAATTTTCGAAGATTGATCTTCACTCGAGGTATCATCAAATTCGTGTTCGGGAGGAGGACATCCACAAGAAAACATTATGTCACTATGGGAACTATGAGTTCTTGGTGATGCCATTCAGTCTCACTAATGCACCTTCCACTTTCCAGTCATGCATGAACCATCTCTTTAACAGAAGTTGAGGAAGTTCATGCTTGTGTTTTTTGATGATATCTTGATCTACAAAGCAAGAACCTGGGAAGATCACTTGAGACATTTGGATGAGGTTCTTGGCATCATAGAGGTTCAATCTTTATTTTCTAAGATGTCCAAATGTGAGTTTGGACTTACTAATATTTTGTATCTTGGACATATCATTGGGGCCAATGGTGTCAAGGTTCACCAGGAGAAGATATAGGCTATGCAAGATTGGCCACTACCAAGGAAAATTTCAGATTTTCGGGGATTCCTAGGACTATGTGGCTACTACAGGAGGTTTGTTTGAGGCTACTCCAATCTTGCAGCTCCCTTGAAAGATCTCACATAGAAAGGATCATTCATATGGTCAGAAAAGGCACACGTAGTAGTTTACTTACTCAAGGAGGCTATGAGCACTTTTTTAGTATTGGCTCCTCCAAATTTCTCATGGCCTTTCATTTTGAGTGTAAAGCTTCGAGTGTCAGGTGTTGGTGCAGTTTTGATGTAGGATCGTCATCCCATTTCCTACAAGATCAGGAAGCTGAGAGAGAATGAGATATTGTACTCCACTTATGACAAGGAGATGCTCACCATTATGCATGCTTTGGTGAAGTTCAAACAATACCTAGTAGGATGGAATTTTGTGGTGAGGACTGACCACAATAGCTTGAGGTACTTCTTGGAACAGAAGGAGCTTAGTGAGAGGTAATAGAAGTGGGTCAATATGATCCAGGAATATGATTTTGACATTGAGTATGTCAAGGGGAAGAAGAATGTAGTGGCAGATGCACTTTCTAGGAGGCCACATCTTGCTACCCTATGTTCCTTGAGTAAGATTTCAGCGGATTGGAAATCTCAACTATTAGTTGAGTATTCCAAAAATTCATTGGCATGTGAGATTTTGGATGGTAAGATTCAGGACGAGCGATACCAGGTAATCACTGATTTGATTTACTATAAGGGAAAAATTTATTTAGTTCCTGAATCTAAGCTCAAGGAGAAGATTCTTCGTGCCTTCCATGATGCACCACTTGCAAGACATCTCGGGTACTTCAAAACATACAAAAAGGTTAGGGAGATATTCTCTTGGAAGGGTCTCAAGGAGGAAATTCTTTGCCATGTACGTGAGTGTGTGACTTGTCGGTCAAGAACAAGTCAAAGCATATATTTCCAACAAGTTTCTTACTGAACCCTTGTCCATTCCAGAGTAGAAATGGGATATCATTTTTATGGATTTTACTACGGTTCTTCCTGTTGTGCAGGGGAACAATGGCATTTATGCGCTTTTGATAGGTTGACAAATTTTGCACACTTCTTTGTTATTCCCACTAGTTTTAAGGTACCACATGTACACGATGTGTTCTTTAGAGAAGTATTCATATTACATGGGATTTCAAAGAACATTGTCAGTGACCAGGATAGTAGGTTCTTGAGCACATTTTGGTAGGATTTCTTTAGGTTGATAGGTACAAATTTGACTCCTAGTATGATTTACCACCCTCGATTGATGGATAGATAAAAATTGTGAATAAATGAATAGAGGGTTATCTTTGTAATTATGTTTGAGGGCGGCAGAAGGCATGGGTAAGACATTTGTAGTTATGTGAGTATTGTTATAATACTACTTAACCACATGTCTAATGATATGACCCCCTTCGAGAATTGTATGGATATGATGCGACATCCCTTCTTGATTTTCCTTTGGGGATAGTAGAGATCTAAGGCTTGGGAGTGTTTACAAGATAGTCGATATCCTTAGAGCACTTAAGGATAATATACGGCATGCATAGTACCAACAAAATATGTATGTAGACAGATTGGCATACGATTGAGAGATAATTTTAGGTTGGAGACATGGTATTTTTGTGTCTATCACCATATAGAAAGAGTAATCTTAAGAGGAATGGTGTAGAATAGCTTAAACCTTAGTTTTACGGTTCATATAGAGTCGTGAGGAGAGTTGGAGAGGTATCTTATGAGTTGGAGTTACCTTCAAAGTAAGAGACACAATTTTTTTCATGTTTCTTTCTTAAAGAAGGCCTTGGGGTAGCATGTGGTTCCTTCTACGAGTTTCTTCCATTGGATTATGAGGGATAGTTAGATCTAGTACTGAGGAGATCCTAGATAGGAGAGAGAGGAGGTTATGGAGTAGAGTGATTCAAGATTACCTGGTTCGTTGGAGAGAATTTTCATTAGAGGATGCTACATGGGAAGGTGATTCTATACTTCAACATCTAGCCTTCTAGTTGCTTGTGGGAAAGAAACTCTAGGAAGGGAGGACTGTAATGTCCCTCCTCTCGGTTGACCTTTATTGAAGACATTTGGCCTATTTTTTCTAGGCAATAGCCAAAGAGTGAGCTTAAGGGTGACTTAATCTTATTAACTTTATTATATTGTGGTAAAATTAAAATATAATATTATAAAGATCACATATAATAAATTAATAGGCTTAAATTTAAATTAGAACTTATGAAAGTGTGATAAAATAAAAGCACTTAATTAAAATGTACTTCCTAAGGGAGAATGTGATTTGGAATTCCAAGGGTCACTTTTTAAGATGTTTGACAATATAAATCAGATTTAAATACCTCAAAGAACATGCCAAATTAGTCCCAAACTAGTTCGATCCAATAGAGAAGACTACTACATAATTTATTCTCTGAAATACCCTCAAAATACACTCGCTGAAATGACTAAAATAACTCTAAAAATATGATTACAATCAATGGGAATTTCTAATTGAAAAACCCTCGTAACTCTTGGGGTTTTTATCTACAAGAGATTAAATCCACGAGGGTTTCGTATTGTAACTCGTAACCAAAATCTCAATCACACCAAATTTAGGAAGAATCGGGTTATTTTTAGTAGGTATGAGCTTTTCTCGCTAACCAACATCATTTATTCCTCGGTCGGTGCTGGTCACCTAACCATCATCAATTTCTTAAATAGAATTTCCAAAATATTTGTTCAGGTCTTCAATCTTGTTTACTAGCTTTTACAACCTTGTATACTAACTCACAAGATTTCTAGTGATATTGTGACATACCAAAGGCCCTTATATTGTTCAAACACCACACCATTCTTCAAAAAATTGATCCTAACCTCTAGAGCACTTACAGGGAAGCATTGTGCCCTCCTATTGTTGTTGTAGTCATTCGGGACCACCTTCTCCTGCAACCATCACCACCACTTGTTTTCTACCTACATTCTACAAGTAAGTACATTCCTCCTTTTCATTGGTTTAATAGATTAGTTCTTTATTAGTTATCTGTTTCATCCCATCCTCTACCATACCTGGATCTCTCCCACAACACCTCCATTCAACCATCTACTCATTTACCCTTCATACCTTTCCCAAACACCCATTTTATTACCTTTGAGTCCTCATAAACATCCCATGACCTTAACCAACCTTCCCTCACTCTCTATGCAATCACAGAGAGGAATAAAAATATCTCATTTTGAATATTTCAATCATATTACCCCTACCAACACTAGTCACCCAACCGACATCGGTCATTTACCAATACTAGCATCGGTCGCCCAACCGATACCGGTCTCTGTGATTGGTAATTTCCTCCAAACCAAAGAACCAAATTTACCTATCCAAAACCTCTCAAAACTTCCCGAACCTCACCTAGACCTCTACAACACTCTCTATCATACCGCATACCTTGAACCATCAACCACCTTCTTTAGATTTAGTCTTATATGCCTTTATTAGACTAGATTTGATTTACTATTCTTGTGTAGGATACCTAAACTATACAACTACAGTAGGTATCTTTATTTCATGTTCTTTATTAGCATTAACTTGTTTTAAAACATGGATTGACAACCTTCTAGGAAGCACCCCACTTCCCAGATCTAGCTTCCACTAGGAAATCCACCAACCAATATTTTTAATCCTATTTTGTGGTCTTGTGTTCTATTTCGGCATTCCTCCTCGCCTTTATGTCTTATATGTTTTATCTCTACTTTTTGGTGAAATAGATGCTTATAGTTTGGTCCTTTATTTTGGTCACATAAATTTATATTTGTATTATTTCTTTAGGTTAATTTCACAATTGAAAACTAGAAGGCCGATCCATAAGAAACTAAGATGCCCAAAATGAGCTAGTAAAGAAAATAGATGTTAGGGATCCCTAAAGAATGAGGGTGCCTCAACACTAGTGTATCATGGCTAGGAAATGGTGTCCAAATTCATAAAAGATAAAGAAGTGAAGATAAAACTGAGATGTGGGGTGTAAATTACCAAAGAGGAAACAAGAAAGATAGAAAAAAGGCCAAACATAGATGTCAATTACTAGTTTTCTCACTTAGGAATCATATGAATAGTAGTATATGACTAGGAGCTATAAATTCACAAAAGTGTGTCATTTAGTGTCTGCATTTTCCCCCACTTTATGTTGTTCAATGAATACTCGATAACATAAAGTAGATAAGATATGCATACTTGATAACCATGTAGATCTATGGCAAAAGTGTGCCTAGGAGACGAGAAAAAGAGTGGAAGCTAAGGAAGAGGAAGTGACCCTACGGGTGAAAATAGTAATGATTTGTGTCATGATTATACCATTGTCATTGTCACTTGATTTGGTGCCTCTTCTTGTTGTGTATTAAGGCCAAACTTGTAAAAAAGAGTGAAATAATAGTCAAAGTTGTGTATGTATGAAAATTTTGATCCGAATATGTAAAAAGAGTATGTAAAAACATGTAAAAAATGTGGAAAGGAAGATGTGCACCTAATCCATGATGAGTCAAAAGGATAGAAAATTTCTTGAAACACTATAAAGAATGCATTTTTTGGTGATCTCATGTCAAGAATGAGTTTGTTAAGAAATCTCATGTCAAGTACGAGTTTTTTGGGTGATCTCATGCCACGGAAGAAGAAGTGTTGGGGAGAAAGGTCTAGTGTTATTCTCAAACCCTGACTACTTCCCAAAATTTATACACCGCCATAAATGGTGTGATCCTACTTTGTTCCATTTCAATCTAGTTCAATCCAAGTAAAAAGAGAAGAAAACAAATATATAATGTGTTCTAGTTACTAGAAGACTTTTCATGTGATGTGTAAACTGCTCTGTTAACTGTTGAAAACTACGTTGATCGAGAAAAAATTGTAATTTCTCCTTGGTCAAAGGCACCCAGGTGCTCATGTCTATATCTGGGCACTAGCATCTGCGTTGAACTTGTTGGACCTATTTTAGTGTCATTTATGTTGTCATTGATGTCAAGATGGATTAGTTTATGTTAAGTTGCATTGATGGAAAAAGAAGTAAATTGGTATAGTGAGCATGTGAAGAAGATGAAGGTTTATTGGTAGTTTCAGGTCACAAAGGCTTCAAGATAATTAAGGATAATTTCTAAGGGACTTAGTTTTTTTGCAAGTTATGGACATAAGGAGATATTGTCCAAACACCAAAGGTAGCCTCTCAAGTCTACATGAAGTCGCAGTAACTCTAGATGAAGTCGTGGAAGCTTATTAAGTGTCGCGTGTAAAAGGATGAAACCACCGAGTTAGAAAAAGTCAACGGAAAATCTATGAGTGAGACCGATGAATCTCGCAAATGTAAAGGAAGAGCCGTGTAGGTAAAGGAAAATCCACCAGTATAAGGAAGTCATAAGCAAAGCTGCAAATAAAAGGAAAATTCATGAAGAACTATGGAAACCATGGAAGACTATAAAAGCCACAAGTAAAAGGAATAGAGTCACGTACAAAGAAAAAAGCTACGAAAGGCATTAGACAAGGAGGATGGCAATGAGACATTGGGAAAGCCATGAGAAGCATAGAAGAGCCACGGATAACTAAAAATCTAGCGAGGAAGGAGAAATGCCGCTAAACAAAGGAAAATGCCTTAATACAAATAGGAAAGTCAGAGGAGCCAAGGAAATCCACAAAATTAGAGAATATGGACTAGACAAGGGTTGAAGGAAATCCGATTGATTCAAACTTGGACAAGTGATATTTTTTTCACCAAAATCGATGGTGATTTGATTGTCAGGTGCTTGTGGCTAAGTATATGACTTAATCTCCATAAATAACAAAGAAAAATATTGTTCCAACTACCAGCATTTAATGTTTATTGACCTTGGAGAAATATAGTTGAAATTTCCTATGAGAGTCTAAGTTTCATAGAGAAATAAAATATGGAAGAAGAAAATGGCTCGCTCATCTGGGTCACATTGCAAATTCTACAAGGATGGGAAAATCTATTTTTAGGCATGATAATAAATTTCTCTTACATATGCATGGAAAACGGTGTAATCAATTTAAATATAGAAGAAAAAAATCTGTAGTTAGTTGTATGCATTTAATAGTCTAAATTATCAGAAATAGAGTAGGAAGATACACGACACACAAATCAAAGGAAAGGAATGGGTTAATTTTAGAATATAGTTTGAACTTGGATCCATTTTTTTGTTGTTTCTCAAGTAATAAAATAAGTATTTGAGCTAAGGAAGATTTTTCAAGAGAGATAATATGATGCAATCAAGCTGAGAAAGAGTCACAAAAGAAAAGAGAGAGGAAAGAGGATACTAGACCGATGAAACATTGATTTATCATATGAGAATGGCATCAAGGTAGAAGATTGAATGAGAAAAATTGATTGATTCAGATGAGAAAAAGAGAGTGAAAAGAATAACACAGTCTATTTAAGGAAATAAGGGATAAAATATGTGGAATAATCCCTCAAAGAATCGTAACAGTAGAAACTAATATGTAGAAATTATTATAGATCTGAAATAGAAGTGCAAAATAATAAAAGAACAATACAAATATACAATATTTAATGTGGTTCACCCAATTTGGGCTACGTCCACCAAGAAGCACTTGCTCATATTTTATTACAAGCCACCATTCTC
This sequence comes from Taxus wallichiana var. yunnanensis, assembly GCA_018340775.1. NCBI lineage: Eukaryota > Viridiplantae > Streptophyta > Pinopsida > Cupressales > Taxaceae > Taxus > Taxus wallichiana. The sequence goes on along the minus strand of CM031237.1, from coordinate 828,480,257 downwards.
TCAATACAATACCCAGATCTATTTGGAGCTATGCTAAAAAACTCTACAAAATTCACACATGAATTCAGACACATCTGCAATGTTACATTAACCCTACCATATGCACAAAACCACATAAGTAGACAATTGCTTAAGTAGTTTTACAAAACCATGGGTATTAAAACCATGGGCCAAAACCATCCCATAAACCTATGGGTCAAAAATCCCACCTATATGAGAAGAGCACATTTTTCAAGGCCTAAAAATATTTTCTCGAGGTTGTGCCCCCAAACCCTAGCAAGAAGAAAACTATGGAAAGTGTACAGTACTCTTAGTGTACAGTCTTCAACACTTCCACACATGAAAATAGGCTCCACAACCTAATAATCTCCCACTGGAGACCATTTTTCCTCCGATAAACCTTCTCAACCCTTCACTAGTTTCCGTGAAGACAAACCAAAGTCTGAACACAACTTCTATTTTTCCCTTGTGAAAACCTTGGTCATCATATCTATAGGATTCTACCTGGTATGAATCTTCTCCATCTTCAACTTCTCTTCCTCCAAAGTTTTTCTTATGAAATGGTACCTAAGTTTTATATGATTTTTCCTAGAGTGGAAAGCAGAGTTCATAGCTATGTGTATAGCACTCTGACTATCACTATGCAACTTCCCTTCCTCATTCTTATGTACCAACTCCTCAAGAAATTTTTGAAGCAAAATCATCTCTTTACTTGCCTCTGTGGCAACAACATACTCAGCCTCCATGGTTGAAAAATCCACCAGCTTCAATAATCGTGAAATACATCATGTTTTTGTCCCACCTATAGTGTAAATATAACCTGGACGTGCTCCTCCTACTATCTACATCTCCATCCATATCTAAATCTACATAACCATGCAAAGTGGTGTCTAATCCACTATAGCAAAAAAATTTCCCCATGGTCCCTCTCAAATCTTTGAAGGATCCCATTTACTACCTATGAGTGATCTCTACCTAGATCACTCATAAATCTACTCACTCTCCCACTACATGGGCAATATCATGCTAGTGCACACAATGGCATACATCAAACTATCAACCACCGATGTGTAAGGTACCTTAGACATCTAGTTTCTCTCTTTCTCTATCTTGGGACACTACTCCTTTGATAACTTGAAATGGCATCCCAAAGGAGTCCCAACCACTTTAGCATCCTACATATTAAACCTCTCCAAGACCTTCTTAATTTACTCTTCTTGAGATATAGTCAGCTTTCATTCATTCCTATCCCGAGATATCCTCATACCAAGGATTTTTTTGGCTGCCCCCAAATCCTTCATAGCAAAGGATTCACATAGCTTTTACTAGATTACTTTTATTACCTACATGTTTTTACCTACAACCAACATGTCATCCACATATAAACACAAGATAATATAACTTCCATCCTAAAATCTATTTTTATACACGCAATGGTCGAATGGCATCTAATATAACATCGTTTCATCACGAAGCTATCAAATTTCTTATACCATTGATGTGGAGCTTGTTTCAAGCCATACAAGTTCTTCTTCAGTTTGCACACCATCTCCTCTTTACCTTTGACCTCATAACCCTCTAGTTGTTACATATATAGATCCTCCTCCAAATCACCATGGAGAAATGTATTCTTTACATCAAGCTTCACTAAGTGCAAGTCTTTTTTTTTTTGTGTAAACCCTTGACCACCAACCAGGCCTTGTATTTTTTCTTGCCTTCTTCTTCCTCTTTGACTCTGTACATGCACTTATTCTGTAATTCTCTTTTTCCTTCAAGTAGCTTCACCAAATCCCATGTCTAGTTCTCCATGAGAGCCTAATGCTCCTCATTCATGGCTTGCTCCCACTTCTTCTTGGCATCACCTACATTGCTTCGTCACAAAAAGCTCTCTGCGGCTCTCCACCGTCGGTGAGTAATAAATAATAAAGATAAGGAGAAAAATGTTCTGTTTCTCTTCTTACCCTAGAAGACATCCTCAACATTAAGTACCATATTCAACGTGAGTAATAAATAATAAATATATTATTTATTACTTATTTCTAATTAAGGACAAGAATCAATTCTAGGGTAAGAAGAGAATAATAATAAATACCACATCCCTAGATCGAATGATTTTCTTTCCTTAATACTCCAACATTTATATCCAAAGTCACCACCAATATAACCAATGAAATTACATTTTTCTAATTTATCCTCTAGCATGGTCCTATCATCCTTGTCTATATGGACAAACACCTCACATCCAAAGACACTAAGAAATGAATAATTAACATTCTTACCATACCAAGCCTCCTCAAGTATGCCTCCATCCAAGGCACTTGAGGGTCCTCTATTTATCAACTACATAGTTGTGCTCACCGCTTCTACCCAAAAATAAATAGGCAGTCCTGCATGTAACCTCATGCTCCTAACACATTCTATTATTGTTTTATTTATCCTTTCTGACACCCCATTCTTCTTTGGATTTCCTGGAACCATCTTTTTCCTATGGATTCCATTCTTAGAACAATAATCATAAAATTCATTTCTATAATACTCCCCTCCATTATCGACTTAATACATTTTAGCTTAAGACCGTTTAATTCTCTACCAAGGCTTTCCATTTAACAAAAGTGTCAAATACATCATATTTGTTTATAATACAATAAACCCAAATTTTCCTTGTTTCGTTATCTATAAAAGTAACATAATAACTTGAACCCCAAGAGATGATAGTTGAGCCGTCCCCCACACATCGAAAGCACTAGTTCTAACTTACTCTCTTTCTTTATAGGTTCAACCTTGAGAAACCTTACTCACTTCTATTTCCCATATATGCGATCCTCACAAAACTCCAAACCTGTTTTTGTATATCCAAGATAATCCTTCTTTATGATCTCCATTCCCTTATGGATCATATGATTGAACCTATAGTGTCACAATGTTGTATCTACCTATATATCCACAAGATTACAAACATTAGTGCTATAAGTGGTCAAATACAAGTTCTAACCTTCTTACCTCTTTCCACCAAAAGATTGCTCTTGGTAACTTTCCAAGAGTCCGATGTAAATATCATAAGACAACCATCACTTCCCAACTAGCCCGCTAATATCAAATTTTTATTTAAAGTAGGCACATGTCTAACATCCTTCAATAGAAATGTATTCCCATTATGAATCTTAACATGAACGGAACCTTTTCCAAATATCTTTAAGCTTCATCATCACAAAGAAAAACATGCCCAAAATCCCTTGAACATAATCCACAAAATAATGCTTATGTGGAGTAGCATGGAAAGAAGCCCCCAAATTTAAAACCCAAGATTCAACAAAACTATGCAAAGAAATAATCAAAGCATCCTGACATACATTACATGTTGCCACATTTGCCTCCTTGTTTTCTTCTTGTTGTTTCTTCTTGTCCTAAAGCTCCCAACAGTCCTTCTTTGAATTCCTATACTTTCCACAATGCTAACATACTATCTTGCTTTTAGATTTTGACCTTTCCCGATCCTTCAATTTTCCATTGCTTCCTCTATTCTTCTCGTCTCCCTCTAGTTTCCACTTGTCAAAGCATTCCCTAAAGTAGAAGATTCCACATATCTTTTTCTTCACATTTCTATGCTTAGAATATACCCTACAACATCCTCGAGACTTCAAATTTGAGTTAGTTGGAACTAAGTTACTTACCACCATTACCAAGTTATTCTAACTCTCAAGTAAAGAGCACATAATTAATAAAGCCCTAACTTCTTCATCAAATTCTATTGTAATCTAAGCTATCATATTTATAACCATATAAATTCATTTAAATGATATGCTACTTTGAACCATACTCAAACATCTTCATATTAAAAAAATTCATTAAAAATATCTTGTTAGAGGCAGAGGTTTTTAATACAACTTCCCTAATGCATCCATCGCTTATTTTGTAGTCTTATCCTTTGAAACATTAAATAATACCGAAGATGCAAGACACAATTGGATTGTCCCAAGTGCCTTCTTATCTAGAAAATCTCATTCCGCATCCATCATGCTCGAGGGTTTTTCACCTTCTCGAGAAATGGAATATAAATATCCTTCTAATAAAGGTAATCTTCCATTTGATTCTTCCAAACACTTAAATTAATCCCGTTGAATTTATCAAACCTTGATCTTCCATCATCTATCTAGCTCCCACTCAAGTTAAAAAATTCCCCTGAAGTTTAACACTTCAACAAACCAAACCAGATACGATACCAATTGTTAGGAAATAGGTGATAAAATATGTGGAATAATCCCTCATAGAATCGCAATAGAAACTAATATGCGAGAAAATTTATAGATCTGAAATAAAAGTGTAGAATATTAAAAGAACAACTTAAAGAGACAATAGGTATGTAACTCGAGTTCCAGCTAACTCAAAAATTAAATTTGAGGATGTTGTAGGGGTATATTCTAAGCACGAAATGGGAAGAAAAATATATGGGGAATCTTCTACTTCAGGAATGCTTTGACAATGGAAACTAGAGGGAGACAAAAGAATAGAGGAAACAATGGAAAATTAAAGGATCGGGAAAGGTCAAAATCTAAAAGCAAGATAGTATGTTAGCATTGTGGAAAGTTTAGGAATTCAAAGAAGGACTTTGGGAGATTTGGGACAAGAAGAAACAACAAGAAGAAAACAAGGAGGAAAATACGACAACATGTAATGTATGTCGGGATGCTTTGATTATTTCTTTGCATAGTATTGATTAATCTTGGGTTTTAGATTTGGGGGCTTCTTTCCATGCTACTCCACATAAACATTATTTTGTTGATTATGTTCAAGGGATTTTGGGCATATTTTTCTTTGTGATGATGAGCCTTGCAAAGTATATTTGGAAAAGGTTCCATTTAGGTTAAGATTCACAATGGGAATACATTTCTATTGAAGGATGTCGGACATGTGTCGACTTTAAATAAAAAATTGATATCGTGGGCAGGTTGGGAAGTGATGGTTGTCTTATGATATTTACATCAGACTCTTGAATGTTACCTAGGGTGATCTTTTGGTGGAAAGAGGTAAGAAGGTTGGAACCTTGTATTTAACCACTTATAGCACTAATGTTTGTAATCTTGTGGATATATAGGTAAATACAACAATGTGGTACTATAGGATCAGTCATATGATCCATAAGGGAATGGAGGTCATAAAGAAAATTTTTCTTGGATATACAAAAAAGGTTTGGAGTTTTGTGAGGAATGCATATATGGGAAATAGAAGTGAGTAAGGTTTCTCAAGGTTAAACCTACAAAGAAAGATAGCAAGTTAGAACTGTGGATTCGATTTGTGGGGATGGCTCCGGTATCATCTCTTGGGAGTTCAAGTTATTATGTTTCTTGTATAGATAATGAAACAAGGAAAATTTGGGTTTATTGTATTAGAAACAAATCGATGTATTTGACACTTTTGTTAAATGGAAAGCCTTGGTATAGAATTAATAGGTCTTAAGCTAAAATGTCTTAAGTAAGATAATGGAGGGGAGTATTGTAGCAATGAATTTGATAATTATTGTTCTAAGAATGGAATCCATAGGAAAAATATGGTTCTAGGAACTACAGAGAAGAATGGGGTGTCGAAAAGGAGAAATAAAACAATAATAGAACACGTTAGGAGCATGAGGTTACATACATGACTGCCTCTTTCTTTTTGGGCTGAAGTGGTGAACACAATGTGTAGTTGATAAATAGAGGACCCTCAAGTGCCTTGGATGGAGGCATACTGAGGGAGGCTTGGTATGGTAAGAATGTTAATTATTAATTTCTTAGAGTCTTTGGATGTGAGGTGTTTGTCCATATAGACAAGGATGATAGGACCAACCTAGAGTATAAATTAGAAAAATGTAATTTCATTGGTTATGGTGGTGGTGACTTTGGATGTAAATGTTGGAGTATTAAGGACAAGAAAATCATTTGATCTAGGGATGTGGTCTTTAATGAGTTCTAGGGTGAGAATCATCAATAATATCCTACCCTCTAGGATATTATGGGGGATGTGGTCTTTAATATCCTACCCTCATGATATCCTAGCCTCTAGGATATTATTAGGGATGTGGTCTTTAATGAGCTCTAGGGTAGGGATGTAGGAATAATATCCTCAATATTATTCTCCTAGATCTAATTAAGGACAAGAATCGGTTATAGGGTAAGAAGAGAAATTGAACATTTTTCTCCTTATCTTTATTATTTATTACTCACTCAAAGTGGAAAGCCGAGAGAGCTTTGGTGAAGCAATGCAGGTTGATCTTGGGAAGAAGTGGGAGCAAGCCATGGATGAGGAGCATTAGGTTCTCATGGAGAACTAGACATGGGATTTGGTGAAGCTACCTGAAGGAAAAAGAGCATTACGGAGATAAGTGCGTGTATAGAGTCAAAGAGGAAGGAGGAAAGAAAAGATAAAATCTGACAACACATATAAAATCGGCACCTTCTAAGAAAGTCAAGAAAAACCATCCTACAAATCAAATCAATGGAAACAAAGATGGTGGCATTCTCACTATAAGAAAACTCGAGATAGAATCATAACCATGAAGACATAACACTCTTATCAATTATAGAACCTAATAATGTTACGAAACAAGCAAGGATCATCATTAGGTAGATTGAATGAATGAAGATTTGGATCAAATAGAAAAATACTGATACATGGGAACCGGTATCCAGACCATGGGACAAAGCTGTAATTGGAACCAAATGGGTTTTCATAAATAAGTTCAATGAGAAAGTATAAGTAACAAGAAACAAAGCTAGGCTCATATGCAAAGGATATGCATAAATGGAAGGAATTAACTTTGATGAAATATTGGCACCAGATTGCAAGAATGGAGGCAATAAAACTATTTCTCGCTTACATGGAATATAAAAAGATCAGGCGTTCCATATGGACGTGAAATCATTTTTCTTCAATGGTTTTGTGAATGAAGAGGTATACATTGAACAACCTTGGTGTATTATCACTAACGAGAAGATAAATACTATGTGTGCAGATTGAATAAATATTTTTATGGAATAAAACAAGCTCCTAGAGCTTGGTACAATGAGATTCGACTCATAACTCAAAGACAAAGGATTCGAAAATGTGTTCGATGAATCTCTACATCAAGGAAGAAGGATACCACTTGTTAATTGTCATTGTGTATGTAGATGATATCATATTTGGTGGAGATCATGATAAGATGACATATGAATTTGTTGATATGATGAAAGAAGAATTGGAAATTTCTATGCTTGGGGATCTTTCATTATTTCAGGGTTTACAAATCAGTCAAACCGATCAAGGTATATTCACATCCTAAACTAAGTATATCAAGGAGATGTTGAAAATATTCAGAATGGAAGACTGCTGACCGATTGGGACACTAATGGAAGTTACATGCAAGCTGATCAGAGATTATGACATACCAAAAGTAGACAAAACATTGTACAGATCCATGATAGGTAGTCTACTCTACTCCACCGCATCAAGACCAAACATCATGCAGGTGGTAGGCATTAATGGAATATTTCAAGAAGATCTAAGGGAAACACACCTCAAGGTGGTCAAAATAATTTTGAGATACCTCATGGGAATAGTTGAATATGGATTATGGTACTCTAAGATTAATGAATTCAACATAAAAGCATATACAAATGTAGATTGGGCAGGAAGTGTTGATGACAAAAGAGCACAAGTGGAGGAGCATTCTTTGTTGGAAATTATTTAGTATTTTGGTTTAGCAAGAAGTAGTCATCAATGGCACTCTCAACATGTGAAGAAGAGTATATAGTGGTTGGAATGTGTTGTAATCAAGTTCTCTAGATGAAGTAGACATTGGAAGACTATAAGGTAAAATCTGAAAATCCAATTCCTTTGTTGTGTGAAAGTACAAGTGTAATATGTGTCTCCAAGAACCCAATTTTCCACTCAAAAATTAGCCATATACCTATAAGATATCATTTCTTGAGGTAAAAAACAAATGAAAGGAGGATCATTCCAAACTATATGAGTAGTAAAGTGGAAATTGTAAATATAATGACCAATCCACTACTAAGAGCCACATTTGAACACCTACGAAATGAATTAGGGGTCATTCTTGATCCTAAAAACAACTACAAGGTGTGCAGAAAAGGAAAAGGATCATTCTCAAGCATTATCAGCTCCTAATTAGTGCCAAAGTAAGGGGGAGTTAGTCTACTATCTCAAATCCATCAAAGTATGCATCAGTTCAGGGGGGCATTACCACAAACACACAAAAATATACGGATAAGAACCATAAGCCTAGGGGAGATTCTTGAGGTAAGAACATGTTTTATCTAGCTTACCAGCATATATAACTTTTTGTGACCTAGTTGGCCCTTTGTCATTGTTGTAAAAGAGGGAAAGTAGCTATTGTCATAAATCAACTATTCATATCATACGAAAAGGGGAAATAAATATAGCTAAAGGAGAGGGAAGAAGATATTAGAAACCAGCTTGTCACATTCAAAAGGGGAGAGATGATGGAACTAACCAAGTCATATACACAGAGGAGTAAAGTTGAAAATAGAAATCAGGCATGCAAGCATTTTGCCATCAAAAGAAGGAAATTGGTTTCTGTCATATAGAAGCATTAAGGTGTATTGAGGTGTTTTCATCAATGAAAAAGGGGGAGATTGTTGGACCTTTTTCAGTGTCATATGTGTTTTCATTGATGTCAAGATGGATTATTTGATGTCAAGTTACATTGATGGAAAAAGAAGTCAATTGGTAAAGTGAGCATGTGAAGAAGATGAAGGTTTATTGGTAGTGTCACTCACAAGGGCTTCAAGATAATTAAGGATAAGTTCTAACATACTTATTCAGTTTTTTTGCAAGCCACGGACATAAGGATATATCCACCAAAGACTAAATTTATCTCGTCGAAGTTTACATGAAGCCAGCAGAGCTCTAGAAGAAGTTGTGGAAGCTTTATAAGTATCGCGTGTAAAAGAATGAAGCCACTAAAGTAGAAGGATTCAAGGGATAATCCATGAGTGAGATTGATGAAGTTGTGGATTTAAAGGAAGAGTTTCATAGGTAAAGCCAAATCTGCTAGTATAAGGAAGTTAGAAGAAAACCGTGAATAAAAGGAAAAGTCGTGAAGAGCTATGGAAATTGCAAAAGACTATAAAATCTACAAGTAAAGGGAATCTAGTCATATACAAAGAACAAATCCACATAAATTTTTTGGACAAGAAATATGGAAAGGATACATTGGGAAATATGCAAGAAGCATAGAAGAGCCGTGGATAGCTAAAACACCGCCAAGGAAGGAGAAATGTCACTGAACAAAGGCAAGTGCCGCAATACAAAGAAGAAAGTCATAGGAGCCAAGGAAATCCATGAAATGATAGAATATGGACTGGAAAAGGGTTGAAGAAATCAAATTGATTCAAACTTGGACAAGTGAGAGTTGGTTCTCCAAAATCGATGGTGATTCGATTGTCAGGTGATTACGGCTAAGTATACGACTTGATCTCCCGAAGAATAAATAAAACTATTGTTCCAACTACCAACATTTAATGCTTATTGACCTTGGGGAAATATAGTTGAAATTTTCTATGAGAATCTAAGTTTCAAGGAGAAATAAAATATTGAAGAAGAAAACACTTTGCTCATCTAGGTCATGTTGCAAATTCTAAAAGGATGGGAAAATCTATTTTTAGGCATAGCTAATAAATTTCTCTTGCACATGCATGGAAAACAGTGTAATCAAGCTGAATATAGAAGAAACAAAATCTAGAGTTAGCTATATGCATTTAATAGTCTAAATTCTCAGGTAACAGAGAAGGAAGATACATGACACACAAATCGAAGGAAAGGAATGGGTTGATTTAGAATATAGTTTGAACTTGGAGCCATTTTTGGTGTTGCTCAAGTAAGAAAAGAAGTATTCAAGCTAAGGAAGATTTTTTCAAGAGAGATAATATGATGCAATCAAGCTGAGAAAGAGCCACAGAAGAAAAGAGAGAGGAAAGAGGAGAGCAGACTGATGAAACATTGATTTATCAGATGAGAATGACATCAAGGGCAGATAGATTGAATGAGAAAAAGGGATTGATTCAGATGAGCAGAAGAGAGTGAAAAGAAGAACACAGACCAATACAGAAAGGTGATCATAATCCATTATACAAGCAATTGTTGTAACTAGATGATCAAAATTGCATGTAAATCAAGTCTAAGTTATAGCTTAGCATTTTAGGGGGTTGTATCCTCCTTGTGGGTTGGTTCCTATAAAATATTAGTTGTAGCTGATTATATTAGGGGTTGGTGCTCCTTGCAAGTGGGTGCTTGCTAAATTTGTTGAGTGGGTGCTCAAAAGTCTTTGAGTAGGTGCTTGAAGTTGTGAAGTGGGTGCTTCGTAGGTTGAGTGGGTGCTCAACTAAAAATCTTGTAGGATGTGTAATATTCTTACAAGTCCTTTCTTTGTGTAATATAAGAAACAATTTTGGTGGTTTTTCTCCCGAAAGGGTTTCCCACATTAATCTTTGTGCACTATGTTATTCTACATGGCATATGTTTTATTAACTACTCATAGTTTAAAGTTGCACATCATTAAAGGATTTAAATTTGGCATTAAAATAAAAATTTCTAATCTGCATTGATTCACCCCCTTCTCAATGCTTGTGATCTCTAACAAAACTAATGACCCAATTCAAATTCTAGGCCATTTCTATAACTACTTTGTTCATGTATTGTGCAAGTTTGAACTATGACTATGTATTATTGAATGGCGTGACTGATTCACCTAGTGCATGACCCCCTCATTTGGGGTGCATGTGACATTACTAGGAGGATGTGGCCTGAAAGGCACATGTAAAAATACTATTTGGAAACATGTGTTAGTGCAAACAAATCAAATACACATATAGAAGATGATTTTTAATCTAGCAAGCAAGAAGACAATGTACACCGCAAAAAGTGGATTTTAAACATGGGACATCACTCACAATGTCACAATACAATCAGGATTGAAACAACCAAAAGTATACAAGCAACGAAAAATCAAGTCATAGGGAAAAGCCCACAAATAATGGAATACAATAGCAAGCAAAGTTTCGATAACCTTAGTGGAAAATAATCATGCAAATAAAATGTTACGAGATGAGGTACCCATTATCATGTTAGAAATATAAAAAGTATGTCAAGAAGTGTATACATCGATAGAGTAGTGTGCTAGTAAGAATAAGAAGTAGTATAAAATTAAATAATAACACATGTGTTGTGTACGAAAGTCGATGACCATAAGAGTCATTGTGGGACTAGTAAGAGGTATAGTGCCAAGCATCTATTTTACATGTAAAGATCTATATGAATTCTACATTCACAACTAGAAAGAAAGTTAATGTGCCTATGTATATATTGAGAGATAATGATATATGAAATATATGTCTAGCATGGAAACAAAGTGTACATGTAACTAGTATAAGTAAAGAAAGAATATGTGCAACTAGGATATGCAGTATGCTATGAGTGTGAATGGAATGGAATGTAAAGTGCATGATATGAGCAGCATGCACCCCGAGAAAATGTGGATGAGTATGAGAGGAGGTTCATTTATAAAATACCCCTTGGTATTCAAGAATGAACAATAAAACAAGAGTGTGTCATTAGGAAATGGTTTGAATGTGTGCACTAGAAATATATGATCAATGAAGTATATAGCATAAAGTGTGCAAATGTTATGAGATTCATTTCATATATACACCCTTAGCATTTTAGTATGAACCGTGTAACTAAAGTGTGTCATAGGGTAGTTGTATTTAAGAGAATGTGATGTCGAGAGATTTTTCATAAATGTGCAGAGTGTGAAATGTGTTGTGTGTATGATGTGAGGTTCATGGATGTAGTATTCCCTCAATAGTTAAGTGTGAACCATAGCAAAAGAGTGTGTCAAAGGGTAATGGTGATACATATTTTGTGTATCAATGTTTGTATGATGTATGAGGAATACTAATTATAAAGCACAAAGTGTAATAGGAGAAATGCAAGACACCTGATAATGCTAGAAGGGGAGGAGTAAGAAATATGCCCCCTAGTGTAGGATGATAAAAATGATCAAGTAACATCATCTAAGAGATCATCATTTTCATGATTAAAGCCAAATGGAGATGCGTCGAGACCTAATAAGCAATAGTATTTGGTTGATCATATAAGGAGCCACTACAACATAAATTTTACATTCCCATTGCATATTATTCATTAGTGAAAGGTTGTAGTGGGAAACCACATGCATACCAGTGAGCGATAGTTTTCATTAGTTGAGAAATGAATAAATGTAAATATAAACACATTTGAAAGGCATAGAGAATGAAATGTCAACTTGGTCGAATCCAGTGTCACTAATGTAGTCAAGTAAAGACTGCCCAATAATAAGTGGAGAAGTATGAGAAGTGCGTGAAACAAAAACCGATAGATGAAAAATGTGGAGGCCATAAGCAGTAGTAATGAAAAAATATCCATGATATAGATGAGAAGAATGAGATGGAGGGAGGAGATCATCCAGTGTGAATCCTAGTCGAGCCAAGCCATCATATGTGCAAATAGTTTCAGAGCAAGTGGGATTGAATGGAATATGTGGCCAATAAGAATTATTCATGAAAAGAGTGCATGTGAAAGGAGGGAAAGAAGATGCAAGCTACTCATGAGAAGATGAGGAAGGTGGTATGACATCTAATGTATGGAAAGACCCCGATAAAGTACTATAGCATTAGTAGAAGGAGGGGGTGTCGACTCAGAGTGTTCTCAAGAAGATGGAGCAGTGGCATGGAATCTAATGCACAAATGGATCCTTTGAGGGATAATTTTAGTGGCGAATATTCATAATATGGTGAAAATTTCATTTTAGGAAAATTTGAAAAGGTGATTTTTTCGGAGCAGGTTAGTGTCCTGTTCACCTAAAATTTACAATATATTTTTTTGGGTTGTCTTCGCCTACATTTGAAAACATATCCTATAAAAACCTAGGTGATTCACCGGGTAGTATACTACTATACTACCACCAGTACTTACCAACACCGTGAACTTGCATACTCTAAGCACCAGAGCACAATACAGATTTGATTGTTGTTAGTAGTTTAGATTCGGGTGACAGATGATATTTGTTGACACGTGACAAATGTTTTTGAAGACGCACGACTCATTGAATTTGCTGACATGCGAAAAAGGGGTTAGTTGTTGACACGCGACAGGAATATTTTTTGACACGTGACTCATTTAATTTTTGATGCGTGTCAAGGAGGTATTGCAAATGCACAACTTAGTGAATTTTCTAACACGTGACTCAGTTTCCTATAATGCGTGACTTGTTTTCCTCTGATGCAACTCATTTTCCTCTGACGTGTAACTCGGTTTCTTTTGATGCATGACTTAGTGTTATACGACATGCACATAATTTTCTCTGATGTGTAACTTGGTTCTTTTTTTGATGCATGACTCTATTCAAAATAATGGAAGGTGTTAGTCCTTAGAATGCGAAGACCCAAAAAGTAACTAAGAAATATTAGAAGTCCCTGTTCAAGTATTTTGGAAACTCTGCTGATACAGATAACATAACTACTAGCAACCATATAGCTTGCCACTAGAAAGAATCAAAATACTGACTATGTGGAAGGTAATATCGAGGTGGACATGCATTCTACACAGTATCAACCAAATGACACCTATGATGATACCATGCCAGATCTTGAAGATATACCTGTTGAGATGCCAGATCTGAAGATATTCTTCCTATTGGGGTATAACCAGAGTGCATCAAGATATCACACATATAAATACTCAACAAAATGGAACACAAAAATCAAATTCAAATTCTGGTTCATGAAAGAGGAAACTAGGTGATTGTGATATTGCTCAAATTCTACTCAAAAAAGTAAAACATTGAAAATGAACAAGAATATGTGGACCATTGGGAGGACATACAAGTTTGATTGGGCTGCCAAATTTCCATTTATCGAACCTATACAACCATCTAATTCAGAAGAGATCCCATTTGAATGTACATGTATAATATGTACATGGAAATTGGGAAAGCAACAAAAAAATGCAAATGAAGTTGGACACTATAGAAAAACACTGTGGAAAACAATATTTGATTGTAACGAGGGCGGATGGCAAAAAATCAAAACACACAGGTGGAAAACTAAAAAATAATGCATGCATGTTAAATACACATAGCGGATTATGAAGTGGAGTAGAAAAAATGTAGACATCTCATGGAAAAGGGAGGAATGATCACATCACAAATTGGTAAGATGAATCAAACAAATCTACATGCAAAACTCATACAGTTCTCTACTTTATTTCACATACTAAAGAAAGGAAGACCGATTTTGGATTTCCTCGATTTCAAATTTTTGTATCAATATAATGGAATGCCCAACGTACCTCAGTCTCATTGGTCTAAAAGTAGTGCATGGGAAATGGAAAAATTCCTTTCGATGATAGAGAAGGAAGATTTGAAAGAGAATGTAAAAAATCAAATTTATCTCTCTTTCAATTGATGAAGTGACAACAGTCGACAACACTTTGCATGGGTATGTATCCATGTCTATACTTTAGAAAATCATATAAGGACACCTCATCTGTTGGGTGTTATGAAAATGGTTGAAAACTGTAATGCCAAAACCTACATAAAATAGTTGTTTCTCATTTGAAAGATATTGTTGGAATGACTGATTATGAAATTGCTACGAAGTTGGTATGCATCGGAGCAGATGGTGCATCAGTCATGCAGGGTCACCGAATAGGGTTGTGTGTTAGATTACAAACAACAGTGGCCCCATATATGCTACCAATTCACTGTATGGCTCACAAAATGAATTTAGCGTATAAAATGGTAAGCAACTACGAAAATGTTGCTAAAGTAGAAGACCTTATAAGAGAACTTCATGCCTATATGGAAAGCAGCCCAAAGTGATTTCTTGAGTTCCAAAAATTTGCAATTGGAATTACAGATGGCAAAAAACTTCTAAAGGATGTTGAGATGAGATGGATCTCTTTGTATGAACTTGCATGCAGAGTTCGTGAGGAGTATCCTTCGTTGGTTGGTTTCATGCACAAATATCATCATGAAGTTGATAGGGCGAGGGACTTGTTGTTCCATTTAACTAATTTGGAGACATTTCTTACATTGGTTGGTATTCTTCCAATGTTGCAGGAGATCAATACACTGATGAAGCATGCACATGGGAGATTAATCTATATTGTGGATTTTATACGGATGAGAAAAATGGTATGTCAAAGTCTTGATGTCTTGTATTGTTCCCAAGATAGTTTTGATACACCTGTTTTGAATTGGAAAGCTTTATTAGATCTTAAAAATCCCAGTAACTATTTGAGATTTAATATCCATGATCACCTCTACATCAATGTTAATGGGAGGGACATACCACTGCACATTTTGCAAAAACATCAAGCTATTGCAGGATCGAATGAGAAGATGTTCTGTGACACGTAATCTCTTTGAGTTTATTATAGTTGAAACAAGAATAAAGCTTTAAAAAATTTCAGAATCCTTATCATCAGAAATTAGAGAATGTTTCTCCAAAGATAAAATTCTTGAAGCAATGGGTGTGATGAATCCTAATTTTTGGAATACTAAAGGTGGTCGTGTAGACTTTGTAAGAAAGCATTTCCATAAATCCATGGGTACAATAATGGAACATTTCACAAAGACTTCAAAGTTCAAGGGTATGGAAATCAAAGGTATATTGAATGTTGATTTATTAAAGTTTCAATCAACAAATTTTGCAACAAAAATGAGGAACCAATATAAAAATTTAGACGAACCTTCTAAAAGTGGTGCTATTACAAGGTTGTGGCGAGGAATCTATCAAATTTCTATCTTACAAGAAGACATCAGTGAATATTTCAGATTATATGAGTTATGCCAAACAATGATTTTGGGGTCTATGGAGGATGAAAGGGTTTTTAGTGCTTTATCATTTATAAAATCAAAACTAAGAAATAGGTTGGATAAAAATATGGAAAGTTGCATGAGGTGTTATGTATCTCGCTACTCCATGGAAACCTTTCCTTTTGACAGAGAAATTGTGCATTGGAATTCCCTTTCAAAGAAGAGGTGTGAATAATACAACTACAAGTACAACTGTTCCCAATGATGAGAGTGGAATTGGTGCATCGTCACACTCTACATAAAGAGAACATCAAGTTTGAAGAAGCTATTGATAATGGATTGTTTCAACTTTAAATAGGTATCTCCTTGACCTTACTTTTATTGTTTGTCACCTTACATTTTAACTGTGGTTATTTATTCAATTTCATATTAACTCTATAGATGCAAATATTGATTGAGGAGGCTTTTTATCAAATTTTGTTTCAGCTCTTGTTATCATTATTTACATTTATTTAAATACAATTATTTAATCTTTTTTTTTTTTAAAATGTGGGTTGACATCCATCTAGGAAGCTCGCACTTCTCGGGACTGACAATGTCAAGCAACTCACCCATCTATCTACTAATCCATTTCTCATGTTGAGTTTTCTTAAATCAAAGATCTAGCACACTACGAAGGATGATTTCTCATTTTCCTTCCATATGCTTTTTCACAGCCATCTAAAACACAAGAGGTAACTTAAACCCTATCATATGACATTTCTTGATTTTTTACAATTATGTTTAATTTATTTTTATATTTTGAAATGCTTTGATATATTGTTTAAAATTTGTGGGATAAAATCACACAATCAAATTTTACAAAGAGAGGAAGATTTTTCCATATTAAGATGTTTATTTCATAACACATTCCAAATTTTATACAATTCATCATCCACGATCATGCTTGAAGCTAAATCTATGTCCACATAAAATTCATCATCATCCATATATATTTTAATGTCATCATCCACATCTAATGTCATCATATCATTATCATAATCCTGACACTCCAATTATTATTAAAACAATTATTTATCTATTTTAAATGTGCAGAAACGTCTCTGTCCTAACACATTCCAATTTTTTAAAAAAATTATCCATTATCATCATTCATCATCATCTATATCCATTCTAATGTCATCATATCATTACAAGTAGAGAGAAGAAGATTTTGAGAACTTTTAAATGTCTCTATCATACTACATTCCAAATTTTCTTAAAACAATTATCCATTATCATCATCTAGATTCCATGATCATGCTTGAAGCTAAATCTACGTCCACATACAATTCATGATAATCCATATCTATGATTCTATTCTAATGTCATCATCCACATCTAATGCAATCATCATTACAAGTAGAGAAGATTATGAGAAGGTTTAAATTTTAAGAAACCTGATACAGAGTTTGAATTTTACAAGTAGAGAGAAGAAGATTTAACTCTTAGTATTAAGATGCATGTGTCATACCATATTCCATATTTTCTTAAAACAAATAATTAACCATTATCATAACACCATCACATTCAAATGAAACATAAACACCATATACAATCTAGAAATTCTATACATAATATATAGGAAGATATAAAATTAAAGATTATAAAGTATTTCAAATTTTCAAATGCCATCACATTCAAGTTTCAAATTTCAAATCCAGATAATAAATTTCAAATGCCATGACCATCACATTCAATGTTTCAAATTTTCAAATATAGATTATAAAGTATTTCAAACCCTCAATCAAGTTTCCACCCTCAATCATGAAATTTTTCAACCCTCAATTTTTGTACCCCTTCCCCAATGGCTTCCACTCTTGTACTCCTTTCCCCAATGGCTTCTCCACTTGTACCCCTTTCCCCAATGGCTTGAATAATCCCAAGAACTAATGAGATCTTCCATAACACTTTATCTATTCTTTACAATTCTTTGTTCTTCCTTTGTTGCATCTCCATGGGATAGCAAACTTGGATCTGTAGTTGCCTTGGTTTTGAATAAAATTTCAGGTTGAAGCCATGCTCTTTAATTATCCGCTTTAGTGTATTGTTTTGTTTGTTAACCAAAACAATATTTTCCTTCAAATTCTTCGTTGTGGATAAAATTTTCTTCACGGTTTCCAAGTGAACTTGGAAAACCTTTGCTTGACTCTTCAAA
Organism: Taxus wallichiana var. yunnanensis; assembly: GCA_018340775.1. Classification (NCBI taxonomy): domain Eukaryota; kingdom Viridiplantae; phylum Streptophyta; class Pinopsida; order Cupressales; family Taxaceae; genus Taxus; species Taxus wallichiana. Next base: position 828,462,204 of record CM031237.1, on the reverse strand, counting down.
TTTTCATATTTCAACTACAAAAAAAGTGATCTCAATTAAACATATTACTAAAATAAGAAAAGGTCAAATTAACAAAAAATATTGTTTCAAGTGATAATACTTACAACCGCTCTATCTCTTTTGGCATTTGCAATTGCTACCAGATCCTTGTCCTTAGACCATTTGTTAAAATATGTCTAGGCTTCAACACTAATATTTTCCAATTTGTTTAATGTTTTATCCAAAATGTCATCTTTATAGTTGTTATACGTGATAGTCCCACTTCTTACTTGGGTAAGTAAGGAATCCATCTTCGCAGGTTGATTCTGGACTGCAGCTGTATAAACTATCCCTTTGCCAATAATTTTCAAAATGACTTATTATCTCATTGATTAGTACTTTTTCCCTTTTCTCCCATTCTATGAGCTGACTGATATGAGGTACAATAAACTCATCGACATGGGATTGACAATCATAACCAATTAAGTTCTCTAAAGGAAATGGTAGTAAATTGTTCACCATCTGTATCTAAAGAAGATGATCTCACTTTGGAGAGGTATGGGGGATTTTGGGTTGATCATCAACTGCTACTTGTTTCTACCTTTGTGTGGCTTGATCCTATTTGTGATAAAATAAATCAATATTCAAATAAATAAATCTAAAGTGAAATGTAATGAAAGTTGAATAAATTATGTTGAAATAGAAGTATACCTACTTGGCCTTGAATCATCTCACGTGTATTGAAAATCTGTTGGGTCATTGTTATCAATGCCCAAGTAATCTTCATCTAAAGTTATATTATTTAAAACCAATATGCCCATTGCATGGGAAAGCCACTGAGAGAGAGGGTTGGAATTTGAAATGAGGAGGCAATGTTTAGTGTCCCACTAGGGGCCAGGAGGAATTGGCATGTGTTTACCAATGTTCTTTTTCCTGATCCTCTAGTTGGCAATTTTGAATATTATTGGTGGAGGAGGGGGTGGTGCCATTATCTGTATAGAAGGTGAAGGACTACAATGTGTTTGAAAAGTTCAAGAAAAATCATATGAAAAATTGTTAAACTATGCAAAAACTATGAAATTATACAAAGTACTATTCAAAACTTATACTAAAGCAATAAAATAATACCTTGTTGTTGAGGGGTAGCTTGTCGCGGTGCTTGAGGTGGCCGTGTTGGAGTAGTAATTGGTGGTTTTGAGTTGTTTGTTGCTTGGGATTGCTGAGGTGGTTGTTGAGAAGAGACAATTGCATGCAACTGAACTGAGTGAGTTGGTGAAGATGGTTGACTTTGAGAAGTATGTGTATAGTCCAAAGTCCCTGCAATGTCAACAATAATCGATTGTATGTCAATTCAATATGGTAAAATTTAAATGGTAAATTGAAAATACAAAATGGGAATTTGTAAATAATAAATGTTAAGGTATTACTTCTCTAGCGTTTAATGAATTCAAATGGTTGGTGGTTCGGAGATGAGTGAACTTCCATTTCAGATTGTGAATCTCGATGCCTCAGCGTGTTGTTGGCCTCTTCCTCTTGATGCCACCTTTTTTTTTGAGGAAGGGCCTCCAAAAATATTCTCTACAAATAATAAATATTTAATTAGATTCAAGATGAACATCATGTTAGTCTAATGTCAAAATACAAACTTTATAGTTTATACCTATTGTTCTTGAAATGGAATTGAAAAATTCATCAACACCTCATCCGTGCAAGTAGGAATTGGTTTGTCTTTTAAATTTAGAAGAGCCTCGTAATAAAGGCCAAGGAGATAGTTTGTGGAGTGAATGACTAGTTTTTCCGAAAGCATTGCATTTGTAATGTCAGTTTTATTTTTTGGATAAAAATGCACCAATCAATTTTTTTCTTTCTGATAGTTGCAAGAATGTATGCAATAGCCCAGTTTGGTATATCCATTTGCTGACCCTACAAAACTATTCTATCTTGAAAGAAGGAAATCATAGTGCAAGAAAGTGGTGTGTAATTCCTTGCATATCCACACCATGTCTGGATTTATTGACATGAGATTCTAAAAATGCCAAAAAACTATTGGAATTAATATTGATTTGAATTGTATCAAAATCAGAAACTGAATACCAAATGAAAATTGAAAACATTTACACTTACAATCAACATGGAACCCAAAATTTGATTCCAAGTACTTCTTATCATCTTTGATGAGTGTTTCCTTCATTGTAACAATGGGTAAATTTTTGAATGGGAGGCCTGTTAACCGATGAATATCAGCTGGGTCGATACCAAATTGAAACATTCGACCATCATCCATAGTAATAACAGTAAACAAACCATCCTCTATATTGTATGAGGATAGAAGGTAGTTCATAATGTCATGGTCTATTTTGAAATGGGGCATCCTAACGAGCCCACCAAAGTCACATGCATCGAGCATATCCTTGTATTCCGAATTCATTTGTAAAATTATCTGGATGTGGGGGCACAAAAGGTTCTTATAGAGTATCTTGCCCTTGGATAGGGCTTGTGGGTTGACTGGATTTTCCTCTTGATTTTTGTCTTGGGCTTGGGCTGCACTTGTAGTCGCCATTGTAGTTTTCCTTGAGCTTGATTGTACCTGACTTGGATTCTTGTAAATAAGAAAATTCAAGATCTGTAAAGTGTAAACGTGAAAATGACCGGTGGTAGGGTATTTATAGGAAAAATTAGGGTTTCGAAGCCTAAGATGCATGACAGAAAGTTTCTTGATGTGCGGCGGGAAGGTTTCTGCCACGCGTCAAAAATATTTCTTAACGCACGATAGAAACCTTCCTATCACTTGTTAATAATATTTGTTGACGTGTGACATGAAACCTTCCTATTGTGTGTCAAGAATCTTTGTTGACATACAAAAGTAAGGTTTCATATCGCATGTCAACAAATTTTCTTGACACGATGATAAGAAGGTTTCATATTGCATGCATCAACAAAGCTTGTTGACACGAGAAAAGAAGGTTCTACGCACGTCAATAAATCTTGTTGACGCGTGATATGAAGGTTTCTTTTCATGCATCAATAAATCTTATTGACGTATGACGAGAAACCTTCATGTCATGCGCATGCAACAAGCTTTGTTGATGTGTAACAAGAACCTTCCTATTTCACATCAACAGATTTGTTGTTGCACAATAGAAACATTCCTATCGCATGTCAACTATGCATCGATTGTTTGTAGTCTATATCCCTAAAAAAGATAACGGGTGAAAATTTAGTTTTGAAAAAAATGTAAAATTCACCTTTCAGTGAAAACAGATTATGGGGATATTCACCAGGTATTTTCCACCTCCAATTTCTAAGAGGTCTCTTAAAATGAACCCTAGGGATGATTTTTGGACCAACTATGATAGGTAAGGTGATATGGCCCATGCATGGTTGTACAGAAGAATCATAACTACAAATAGAAATGGATGTTGGATTGAGATTAGCTAAGGAAAGGCCAAGCTACTGAAGGAATGTAATATTACACAAATTGATCTCAGATCCATTGTCAAATAATACCCACCTAATGCCTATGTTTAAGATGCAAGCATTGATATAAAGAGGAGGATCATTGTCGTAGATAGAAAGAGCAGCAGCTACATCAAATGGGAAAGTAATATGTTGAGTAAACACATCTAAAAATAAGCTGATATACTTTATCTATAGAATTATAAGTAGGAATGTTATTATTAGCTAGAAGATCATTTATTTTAGCCTTAAATTCATGATGAGATTGTAAAAATTCATAGATGGAAATAGCCATGATGGAAGAAGAATAATAAGAAGAGATTATTCAAAGGACGGAGTTCACTAAATCATTTAACGAGATATTGAAATTTATAACACCGTAATTACAAATTCACATATGATAAATAAATGATGAAGTACAAATCTAACACAAGTAATAAGCTAAATAAAAATAAATCCCTAGGTGCGAGAGAGAGGATAAAATACTTAGATGATTTTGCAATGAATACCGAAATGTGTCATACTAGAAAACCGATGAAATAAGAGAATACTATTGCAACTACATCCGGGAAATTTTGTAATTGCTAGAATAAGTTGGAATGGGGTGCACTGGTGGGTCAAGGGTGCTTGGTGCTAGATACTACTTCTGACACTGTTTCTATGTAGAACCTCATAAAATGATTTTCTTGTGTCGTACCAATGTCATGAACCTTTGTTGTTTGTCTCCTATATGTCACACTATGTCCGTAGAATTTTCTGTAACCTAAAAGACAAATGATCTCCTACAAAACTCCAAAACACGTCAAATCTTAAAAATTAAAATATGAAAATGGGAGTTGGACTAACCCCAAAGGTGGTCACCCAAAAGAGTGATCTTAAAATAGGTCATTTCACTACATTTCATCCTCCATGTAGTTCTCATGTGTGTGTGCAAGAATCGTGCCCAAGGTGGCCCTTGTGTAAGATGAACTTGATAGTGGGCAATAACTAGATGTAGTACTTGTAGATAGATGTGTGGATTTCAAAATTAACTTCCCCTCCTATGCATGTATGTAGAAAATATATTCCCTTGTCCCTTGAGTGATTTCTATATGGATGATTTGATGCTCTTAGAATGCCTTTAGATGAAACCTTAGGTGGTGATAGTAGATACTTATATATTTTTCCTTTATTATGGTCACATAACTTTATATTTATATAATTCCCTTGGTTTAATTTCACAATTGACATCTGGAAGGCTGACCCATAAGAAAATAATATGCCCAAAAGATAAAATATTTCAAAAAGGAGGGAGTAAAGTAAACAGAGATCGGGCACCCATAAGGACGAGGGCACTGGCGTTGGCATCTGGTTGGGTGATGGTTTCCAGATTCATAAAATATAAAGTAATGAAGATCATACTGGGCTATGGGGTGTAAAATACAAAATAGGAAACTAGAAAGATAGAAAAGAGTCCAAAGATAGATGTCAATTACTAGTTTTCTAACTTATGAATCATATGAATAGTAGTTTGTAACTAGGACCTAGAAATGTACCCAAAGTGCATGATTTAGTGTCTACATTCTTCTCCTTATCTTGGATACCTTTGAGAGTATGTTGAAACTCCTCTCTTCTCATCATACATCAGGACATCTTATTCCTAGCCTCATACCATCATTACATATTCCTCCTTTCCAATTCTAATGTGCGAGGCTATTTTCAATCCTCCTCCTTCAATTGATGATTCCTACCTTCTATACATCACTCTTTTGTTTGTTGAGCCACCTTCTTGAGAAGAGTATCTACCATACATTCTTCATTTCTTCTTCACAAAGTGCCTACTTATGATCTATTATAGGGAGTTTCTCATCTTTCTATAGGTGTTTTGGAGGAGTCTTTCATCTCCTTTGTTGGGAGTTCTGTCATGGGATTCTTATCACTTCCACTTCTTTGGATATCATCATTGATCCACCCTTTATTTTGGATCATATTTATATTGTTTTGGGGTTTTTGCATTTCCTTCACTTCACTTGGGCATCCTTTCAACGGATGTTCCTCTCTCTCACTCTAAAAGTTCTACGCTTGTGGCATTACCTTCATTCTTCCAAAGTCATTTGCTAGACCTATGTCACATACGTGGACCAGATTCAATTTTTTCATATTGCTTCCTTTGGTTTCTTTAGTGAAGTGGGTGGACTTCCGATGCTCCATGGTTCTTCTTTATCCCATTGGCCTAGTACCACGTCATCAACACTATTTTTGGAGATTTCCTAGAGTTGCAAAGTTCAAATCTATCTATGGCTTCTTCTATGTTCCTCTTGTCTCCTCTCTTCTTCTTTCAAAGAGATTTCCCTCTTATACATGGGTACCCTATCGAGGCCATCAATTCACAGGACCCATTTGTTGCATATTTATTTGATTATTAGATAGGTTTTCCATCTTATTTTTGGATGTTTGTCCCATTGGGTTTTCCTCCATTGGTTGAGATCCTTTTTGTTCATGGGTGCCTCATCGAGCTTATTTGAAAATCCATTTCTCATTTTCTGAATTTACGCCTCATCCTAAGTTACGATGAAAGGGGATATTAGTATGATAATTTTCCACATCATGTGGTGATTCATATCACTTAGGTGATGTCATAGGCCTTAGGTGTCATAGGGGTTATGAATAATTCTGATTTCATGTGTCATACATGTTAGTGTGTGTGTCAATGCATCATATGGGAGTTACTTTCCATTTCAGTAATGTAACTCCCCTTCTCCACTTTAGGAGGTATGATTACATACACCAGGGGTTACACAACACCCCTATTTGTACCCATTGCTTCTTTCATATCTATGAGAAAAATGAGATGGTGAATGAGATGTTTCACTTTCCTTTTCATTGCATGCACATTCAAGGTTGATGTTTTCTCCCCCATGAAATCTCGTCATGTTGCAAGAGTGCAATTTGGTTGATTTTTACATTATCCCATAGATCCTCTTGTTTTTCACATTTTTTTTCTTTGTCAGCATCACATGGATCTCATATAAAAACTTATAAATAAGAGTTTTGAACCATGCATCATATCTATACACAAACTCTAATAACTCTTGGCGTAAATCCTTTAATTTGGAGATATTTTGTTGTTAAAAATTTGGAATACCAAATCCTTTGAGGAATGCTTCCTATAGCTAGTCATAGTTAAATTCCAATTATTAAGGGTCATGCTTTCAATAACATGTGTGTACACAATCCATAAAGGTTTTGGTAAATTACATTATCTTATGCTTTCAATTAGTGATCCTTTTAGCACGCCATTTTATCCCACTCTTATGCACATGTTTTGCAACATTATCAATTGTGTAATAGTCTAGGATATGTAATGAACTATAATAATAAAAAATATGAGGTGCAAGGTAAATTTGTAAGGAAGCTAAATCCCTTCCTTGTGTTGTGTTTTCTATATGCTATTTTGATGTTGTCTCACCTTCCTAAAGAAAAATCTCAATATTTATATTAATGACACACATGACCATCCCACTTGGTTGTGTTTCCATTTCTTATTGTTTAGTGCCACATTCCCAGGTACAACTTGTTTGTGTGCTTACACTAGGTTGACTTAATTATCCACCATTCATCATTCAAAACAATATGTAATAGGTATAATATACAACCACGTAAATGAGATCTTGTTTGGTTTTTTGATCTATGAAATTTATTATAGTATGTAAGGGAATGTCTCGTCTAATAAATCCTTCCTTTATCCTTATTTTACTCATTTTCTCTGTCATTTTCAATAGTTACCATATTTTCTATGTCAACAAATCCTACCATATGAGCATGTACGTCAAGTTGGGAAATGATTCCATTAACATTATATTACACATCTACATCCTCCAAAGCTTGTATTGTTGTTGCACATATTTTTCCCTCCTTTTTCTTCCTCTTTTCTTTGATCCTCATCTTTCCATTCACATTTACCTCAAGTATTTTTGGCAGTTCTTGAGGTGGATTCATCCTCCCAAGGTACACCCATCTTGACTATGGCTTTGTGTTGATCTTATTTATACCACTTCCACATCAACATGCACTCATGTAAACTATCTATGTCACATTTATAACCTTTTCTTCCTTTCCTCAACCTCTTATGATACTCATGCATGCACGTGTTTAGCTTTCCATATGGAAAGTTTCAATGTCAAGGTCATTCTTTAGCTTCTTGATCTCCAAAGCAAGTTTAATTATGTACAATCCACATGGTTCATGAAATAATTTTATCTCTACTTCATCAGTGCATGAGTAGATGGAAACTATTTATTCTATCACATAGTTATGAATTGTTCCCCTCTAATAAAAATTCTACTATACATTTCCACATTGCTTCATATTGTATGATTCTTGTACTATTCTCTACAATCTAGCTATGATATTTCCATAGATTCAATTTTTTTCAAGAAACAAGAAGCCAACCAAGCATATACGTTTAAAGTCATCCCACTAAATAAATTTTCATAAATTCATTCATAGATGCATCTCTCTACCTAAGTCCTCTATGAACAATACCTATGATTAGGGTGATTTTTTGTAAATATTTCTTCCACTCAATTTATCCAATACTCGATATTTTCCTAAGTGAGATGAAACATCCTTCTCCCACCTCATCATAAAAACATAATTTCAATGGGTCTCTGCACATTAAAAAAAAATTATACACCTAATTTATACCCTCTAACCTCAAGATTTCACACACAATTCCCCTTCCAATCTATCATGGCAAACATGTTCTTTATGCACTCAACCAAGGTGTAAGGAAAAGGACATTTCTAGTCATTTTAGGTGAAATGATTAAGTATTATCAAGTATCCAAGAAGTCATGTAGTAGTTAGATTAGTGAAAATAGTAATATCAATTCTCGTAAATACAAAATAGCACCATTATCCCAATTTTTACTCAATATACATACACATAGAAATCGTAGAACCTTACATTAAATTGATATATTGTTTAGAGATATCCATTAAAATAAATATAGTCAAGTAGTATCCTTAAATTTATTCAATTGAACACATATCATAACAATCATTCTTATAATAGATAACCATATGCAGTGTAATGACTCAGTATACCACCGATCTATTCATTCCATGACTCGGTGAACTACCGATCTATTCATGCATAACTTTGAGATTGAAGTTTTCAACTGAACACTTCATTCTCATGGTTCTCTTCCCTATTCCAGGTTCTGAGTGCTCTATCCAAGGAACCTATCTGAATAATTGTTACTATTATTCATCGGCATCACGATCCTTAGACTAGGTGACATAGGACAACACAATCAGTAGCTTGTGATACTTTGGCCAAAGGTTTGAAACATACTGTTCATATTACTTATTCCTTGACGGCATACTCATCAATCCGAATACGTCCTTCACCCCACTCTAATGTTATATAGAATGTCTTATACTGACCTAAGTCAGTCCCCCTTGTCCTCAGTTTTCACTCTGGATCGGGTTAATATCATAATTCACGTTATAAAGATGCTCTTGAAGACTAGGGGTAAGTTGACATACTGGGTCAACCGATGTTAACCCCATGTGTCAAGATACCCAGAGTCTCAAAGGGCTGCCTCATAACCTATCTATGATCCTAACCAGTCCCGGAGGGAAATCTTTATCAAGTCTCGGTGTGTAAATCTTAACGATCAATGCAGAAGGGTGTTGCCATATGTCATCTGCATTGTTGTATCCTCGAGAAGATCCTAATCTTCTCGAAGGTACAACCTTGCAGTTGACATGTGTCAACATCCTACGGAACAACCTCGGAAAGATGTACATACCTCCAAGAATTTACTTATGTTAAGTTATATTTGGATTACAGGCCCACCTTATTAGGTAGCCTTCCCTAACCCTGAGTCCAACACTCCTTGAGTTACCTTTTGTAATTAGGTTCAGTTTCACAAAAGGGTTTTAATTAGATTTAAGATTGTTTCTAAGTTTCCGGTTGGTACCTAACAACCTTGTATCCCCAAAATAGGACAATAACCCTTTAAGTTTTCCCCATTAGGAAAATAACTAATCCAGCAAGGGTATGTAACAACCTTAAAGACTGAAACATATCAGACTTAATACCATTAAGTCATGGTGATTTATAACCATCAATATATTGCTTTTGAATTAGAACATTAAGAGAGTATTAGGATTTTCTTCCAGTTATAGTTACATTTTAGGGCATAGTTCACTCTCAACTTTCCCTAATAATGCAATGGTCTAATTTACAATTTAACCACAATCATAAGATATAAGAATTACTAACCAGAAATATGTAGTATTCAGCCACATAATTAAATAAGGCTTACTTAGGGAATCCATCCGGACTCCATTACATAGAACAATAAGAATGCACACTCATTCATACAGGTAATAGGAAGATCAATCCAACAAATAAGTAACACAATCCACATAAGTAATATCTCTCCATTTCATTTATTTCCAAATCTATACAATTACAATCTATGCACTTTGGCATACTTTAAGACAATAGCCTTCAACAAAAGAAGTAACTTTCTTCCATAATATAATTTGAAAAACAAGTCGGAATTCTTCATAAGAACCAGATTAAAACAGTCATTGCATCATATCATATTTTGTCTGCCTTTACCACTTACGATGACCATCTGCAAAAATTGCTAGCATGGGTCAGTTCAATGAACTGAGCATGATAAGCACTAATCCTTAAAACAATTGCATTCCACCAATTGTTTTCATTAAACAATCCTGTTTAAATGACATCAATTCCATCAAATCCAAAATCATGATTCACACTAGTTTTCCTTTTTCCAATGACTTTATATCGTAACTCAAATCACAGGCATAATTTCAACTTAGTCTATTTCAGATGATTTGTTTAATACAAGAAAAGAAGAAAGGACATTCTGTATCTTAAGTACCTAATCATCCGCAAAACCGAGAACAGTGTCAATCATGTTTTAATCACTCCTATTAAAAGAATGAAACCTTTTTAAGGTATGCATCCAACAGGTTCGTATAAAAGCAATTTGAGCAAAGAATAGATTACTACCTCATGCAAGTTCATCTAGAAAATTGCCTTTAACTCTATTATATCAAATTTTAATCATTGATAAGTATGCAAAACATTAACTACAGGGCTACCTTTATACAAGAAGATAACAAACTGAGTTCTAAATCAGGATAATAATACTAATAAAGGAAAGAAGTCTTCTAAGTTAAGATCTCACCACTTACCATTTCTTTCCACTTAATTTTAATAGTCATCTTCATCATCTCATATCCATACTGTAGAGTTCCTTATAGAATTCTATAGAAGAGCTCACTATTATTCCAAGAGAGAGTATAAATACCTTCGTATTTCGAAATCCTATAACAACTTTCCTTCATAACTTAGAGGAAGGAACAGAGAAAATCAGAACTCTATTTTAATCAAGTTCAGAACTATACTAACTTCCAAGAAGTAATATACATTCTCTAGTCCAATCAGGGAAGAAGAAGACAAGTAATACAACACTTAAGTTTAACCAATAGCTCAGGTCAGGTAGAGCCACCTTAAGAATTTGCCAATGGATCCCTACGGTTTTACAACTATACATTAAACAAAATTCAATAACATTTTCTTTACATAAAATGTTATAAATGATCAAATCTCAGACCACAATCCTGCTCTAAAGTAAATAGTCTACATTTCATCCATTACTCAAACCATTTTAGTCTAAGAGTTAGGGTAACTTTCCCATTACCATTAATTACCAATGGATCAAAACTAAATTATTCCAACCATTTTAGGTTGTTATATCATTCCAAGATACCAAACCAAAAATGCATGTACAGAGTTAATAATCGAATTCTAAATACAGATTCAGCAATTCCCCAAAGTCACCCTATTCATACCATAGTAGTGAATAATGCTCTATCTATCAAAATAAATGGATCATTCAGTTGTGTTTAAAGCATTTCAACCCTAATTTCACCTTCAGAAGGACATGCATTATCAAAACTTGTCAATTTTTTTTTTTTAAACAAAACAAATTTCCAACATCATGTATCACGGCCAAAAGAAACAGATTTCAAAATCACCTCTGGGTAACATCAAACATAGTCCTATCTTAACCAAACATTAAACATAATTTCCATTCATGCAGATCTAGGATCAACCACAATTGCCAGGGAAACAGAGTTCATCCAAGTACATTTCCTCTTGAACATATCCATGTTCCTAATATCCATGTTAAATCACAAAAACAATAGTTAAACCATATACTTCCTTACTCACAGAACCTGTAATCATAAGAACATTCAAACCCCTTTGAAATAAAAAGTACAAGCTTAGACTTCAAACAACATTTCCAACTCACGCAACTAAAACAGTCAAGTTCCACTGAATAAACTAACATTCCAACCACAAAATCAATTACTTACTTCCCTAAACATGGACCGGTAATAGTTAGAGTTCTTACGGTGAAGAAAACAATCAGTTAATCCAATCCTACTCAAAACAACAAATAATTACCATGGTGTTTTCAAACACGTAATCATTAAGCACACATCCTTTCATGGAGCCAGTTCTTAATCAAATACCCCAGTCAGATAAAGAAAACTTACAACACCTCCAAACAGATAGCAAAACTCCATATTTGATTCACAACATGGAAACAAGAATATTGAAGCAGGTTTCATCCAGGATCCAAATACAACCTAGAATCCCCAAATCAACATAAAACCCAAATCATTGTTACCCAAGCCAAAATGTGCATACATTATCTGAACAGAGTTGTTCTAATGAAAACATTTAAAGGAAAGCAATATTTTTAATAGTTAGGGCCTATCATGCCTGATAGTGTCACTAAAAAGTCGAAGAAGACCTCTGAATGCACTCGCCCCTTCTCTTCTTCTTCCACGAAAGATTAAACAACAAAATATTGTTACCTCCATGCCTTATATACTCCCCATGATAGAGAAGTAAATTTGAAACTTTCAAAATTACCATGCAACGAAGAGTAGATGGCTGGTTCGAAGTACCAGTGCTCATGCAAGTGAAAAAATGGAATGCATGAAAAACAAGACAACCAAGCAAAATTCCACTTGCATGCCTTCCCAAGCAATCCATGCTCGAGACCCTATGCAAATTAATTGCATTAAATTTCATTCTCCCACCTATTCTCCATTGCCACCGACTACCAAAGTTGGCGAATGCTAAAACAAAATAAACAAAAGTTCCCATTCTTAGAGATGCTGCCACGTAAGACCCTTTTAACAAATTTAACCTCCGCTAACCCTAGCAGCACTCCCTGTCCTTCATCCTTATCCTTTCCTTAAATTCCATGGAAACCACCACCCAAGACTTGACCCTCCTTAGGTCCCCCTTCATAGCATTAGTTTAGGATAGGTTAGTGACTTAGGTTAGATCATAGGTAGACTTAGTCTTAATGCCATAGGATATAACATTAGTCACCCTCCTTAGTGATAGGTTTAGTTAACCCTTAGGAGTATCAAGCACATAGTTTAGGACTAGGTTAGATTAACTAACCTTACAACATTAGGTTATAGTTTAGGTTAAAACTAATAACCTTACTGATTCTAGTCTAGGTCCCCTAGATAGGACTAATCAGTAAATAGAGTTCAAACAGAATAAAACATTCCCGATTCAGTTTTCGATTTGCATTAAGTAATTAAGCTTTAGATAGAAAACTTACACATCTTACCTGGCTTAAGGTCCAGGTCCTTTCTAATGCTATGATGACTAAAACCAGATTCTGATTACAATGATCAGCCAGAGTTAACCTCCGAATCCAACAAAACTATCCTCTACAGACATACATACATATATATATATATATATATATATATATATATATATATATAAGGAGTTTTAAAAGAACTTGAACATTCAAAGTTCAATCAGACTTAATAACTCACAAAATGTTAATACAAATTGTTCATCCTGAATAAAATTAAAACATTCCTTGGATCAATGCAACTGATCCAAGGTTGAGTCATAAAGGTGGATAAATCCACAATCTTCCAGAAATCAGATTGTACTCAAATGCGAAGGATGAAAGAAACAAAAGAGTCCAAGCATATTCCGGTTCAATCAAAGATCTTAAGAGTAGAAAAGACATAATCCAAATCAAGCATGACTTCCCAAAACCAAAGGAACATGTCCTTAAATAGGAGAAATCATATATCAACACTTGAATGCTCAGGAGAAAGTAACAACAGTTTAGGGTGTTACATGCTTCCCTCCTAAAAGATTCATCATCCCGATGATTACATCCTTTTATTTATCTTCTGGTCAATTAATTCTTTTACTCACTGAACAAATTAACTATTTCAAACTTGAATAGTTTCAGAAATCAGTATCATGTTACTATTTATTCAACCTGAATAAATGTTTGCCCCAAAACTAGCTTACATAATGACATGTAAAAGATAAATTCATAATAATAATTTTTTTATCAGTCAACAGATTCAATTCTATTCAAAAAGAAAGGGAAAAGTAGTTTTCATCTCTTCCATATTTTCCCAAGTTGCACTTTCTTCATTAAACTGGTCCCACTGGACCTTACATTGTTGTATTTCTCGATTTCTCAAATGCAATTGGTGAGTTTCCAGCACTCAGTGGGTTTAACCACGATTATTCCTGGGTCTTGGACCTGCAAGGAATTCCAATTTAACACATGTGACAAAATCTGAAATGTATTTCTTAAGAAAAGAAATATGGAAAACATCATGCATTCATGACAAAGTAGGTGGTAATGCTAATCGGTAAGCTACGGGATTGATTACTTCGACAATTTCAAAAGGTCCCACAAAATGAGGTGATAACTTGGCAGCCTTGCCAAAAGTTATAGAACTCTTTCTTGGTTTAACACGAAGAAAAACCTTTTCACCAAGTTCAAATTTTTGGTCAACCCACTTTAAGTCAGCATAACTCTTCTACCTATCTGCTGCTTCCTTCAATCATTCACGAATCATTTTAACTTGTTGTTCCATTTCAGTAAGGATTTCAGGCCCAATTACCTCTCTATCCTCAATGCTATCCCAACTAACAGGGGTTCTACATTTTCTTCCATAAAGTGCCTCGAAAGGTGCCATTTTAAGAGAAGAGTGATATGTGTTGTTGTATGCAAATTCAACTAATGGGAGATACTCTTCCCATTTATACTATTGATCCATGCAATACATTCATAACATATCTTCTAACACCTGATTTACTCTCTCAGTTTGTCCATCCATTTCCGGATGATACGCAGAACTGAAGTTCAGTTTAGTTCCAAGAGCTGCATTAAGCGTTTGCCAAAATCTTGATGTCATTCTAGGATCCCTGTCTGATATTATTAATTCTGGTACTCCATGCAATCTGAAAATTTCATGCACAAATCTTTTAGCTAACACAGGAGAATCATCCTTTAGATTTCCAACGATGAAATGAGCTACCTTTGTTAGTTTATCAACAACTACCAAGATAACATCATGTTTATTTCTCGACATAGGCAGCCCTTGTACAAAGTCCATGCTTATTACTTGCCATTTGTACTAGTGGTATGCTATGGGGATATAATAAACCAGCAGGGTGCATGTGTTCTACCTTCACCCACTGACATTCAAGACAATGAGTCACAAAATTAATAACATCCTTTTTCATTCCTCTCTAGAAATATTGTTGTTTTAGATCGGCAAGCATTTTAGTAATACCCGGTGTCTAGAAAAGGGTGAATTATGAAATTCAGCTAACAATTTCTTTCTCAAATCATTAAGCAAAGGTATGTATACTCTATTTTCATAACATAAGATTCCTTCATTATCAAAATGAAAACCTTTATACCTTTCATCTTTTGGATCTGCAGCAAGTACTGCTTTTACTTGCTGAAAGTATATATCAGATTCTAATGCACTTTTCACCTCATCTTTAAACTGAGTTCTTAATGTTATAAGAGCATAAATGTGCTTCCTACGACTTAGAGCATCTGCTACTCTATTCTCTTTTCCTTTTATGTAACTAATATCAAAATCATATTGAGACAAAAACTCTAACCACCTTCGTTGTCTTGCATTTAGATTAGGCTGAGTGAAAATATATTTCAGCCCTAGATGATCAGTTTTCAACTCAAAAGGTTTCCCAAGTAAATAGTGTCTCCAAACTTGAAGTGCATGTACTATGGCAGCAAGCTCTAAATCATGAGGGGCATAATTCAGCTCATGTAACTTAAGTTTTCTACTTTCATATGCTATGACATGATCATTTTGTAACAAAACACCTCCAAGGCCTTCCCCAGAAGCATCCATTACAACAGTAAAGTCTCCATTAGGGTCAGGTACAACTAAAATAGGTGCTGAAGTCAACTAATTTTTAAACTTTTAAAAGCAGATTCACACTTATCATCCCAAGAAAATTTCTTATCCTTTTTCTGCAATGAAGTTATCGGTGCAACCACTTTAGAAAAATCTTTAACAAATTTTCTATAATAACCAGCAAGGCCCATGAAGCTTCTTACTTCATGTACATTCTTTGGTGCAGGCCACTCGGTTATTGCCACTATTTTAGAAGGATCTACAACAATTCCTTCTTTACTAATAACATGACCTAAATAATGAACTTCGGTATCAAAGAAAGAACATTTGGATAACTTACCGAATAACCTTCTTTTTCTCAAAATTTCCAAGACTACTTTCAAATGCTCATTATGCTCCTCAACACTTTTAGAATATATGAGAATATCATCCAAGAATACAAGCACAAACTTGTCCAAATATTCTTGAAAGATATTATTCATTAAGTTCATAAAAGTTGCGGGTGCATTAGTTAATCCAAAGGGTAAAACCGTGAATTCATAATGTCCGTACCTTGTCCGAAAGTTGTTTTATGAATATATTCTTCTTTAATTCTTAATTGATGATACCCAGATCAAGATCTATCTTGGAATAAACCGATGCTCCATGCATCTGATCAAATAAATCATCAATTCTAGGAAGTGGGTACTATTCTTGATTGTTTCCTTGTTTAACATCCGATAATCAATACACAATCTAAGTGTCCCGTCTTTCTTTTTCACAAATATCACTGGCGCTCCCCAGGGTGAAACACTTGGTCTAATCAAACCTTTAGACAAAATTTCTTGCAATTGAGCCTTAAGCTCGACTAACTCTGTAGTAGTCATCCGATAAGGTGCTTTAGAAATAGGCTCCATCCCTGGTTTGATTTCAATGGTGAAGTCAAATTCCCTTTTGGGTGGTAAACCCGGTAATTCTTCCGAAATACGTCCTCAAGCTCTATAACAATGGGGTATCATTTCATGAAATCACCATCTTCTTCTATAGATTTAGATATTTTTACTGCATATAAGGTACAACCCTTATTTTTGGCCTTTTTAAGTTGCATAGCTGACAATTTCCTAACTGAAATTTCCCGTTTTACACCTTGAATCTCTGCTGTTTTCTATAGATCATCTAAACATCTTATATATTTTTCAAAGCAGTCCACTTTTTCTTTATGATCAGCTAACCAATTAACACCGATGACAACGTCATAGGATCCCAAAGGTGCAACATAGAGATCAACTTCCATGGAAAAGTTAGGTAAGTCAAGGACTACCCCAAAAAGACACATACTAACTATATGAACAGAGTTATTACCATACTGTATAGTCCATGATTTATCCATTTTTCTATCTTTTCTTTTAAGTTTCAAAGTGAGTTTACTAGAAATAAAACATTCAGTAGCTCCTGTATCAAAAAGAATAGTTACAGGTATGCCAAATAACTTACCAAGAACTTCTATAGGTGTCACTTGCCTTTCAGCTTGCTTGTCTGCTACTACAACATGTATCTTATGCTTTGCTGATTACGATCATCCTTCTTCAAAGGGCATTGGTTTGCATAGTGATCTTTGCCACAATTATAGCAGCCTCCTACAGGTCCCTTTTTAGGCTCAAAATTACTTCCAGCCTTAAAATTATCACGTTGGCCTCCATAGGACTTCTGCCCATTATTATAATTCTTGGCAAAACTATCCCTTACATTTCCAGCAGGCTTATTCATTGTCGTTTTCTTATTATTATCCACTGAAAACTTATTTTTGTTGCCAAACTTTTTCCATGGCCCCTTCTTGGGTGCAAGAGAAGTGAAGAAGGGTTTGGAATCTTCTTCCACACTTCCTCTTTATGAGCAGAAATAGCCTTTAATTTCTGTTCCTACCTTATGGATTTTTCAACAACCCCTTCCATAGTGGTTGGGCTGTGAACATCAACCTCTCCTCCAATCACGGGATTCAGTCCCATGATGAATTTCCATATTCTAAACTTCTCATCAGTTTGATACTTTGCAAGTACATACTTGAGGAGTTTCATAAACCACTCCCAGTACTTCTCAGTTACAGTTAGCTTCCCTTGAGCTAAGTTCTAGAATTCTATCATTTTCTGATCATAGAAAAGTTGTGGCAGCCAACGTTGCCTAAAATAGCCTTTAAATTGATCCCAAGTGATGTTAGTTTCATCAATATTTAGCTCAGCCTTACGGTTGTCCCACCATGAAGATGCTTCATGGGAAAGCTGATATGCTCCCCAAATAGCTTTGGTTTCCTCCGAGAAGTTTCTTATTGCAAATTACTTCTCCATTTCACTGAGCCAGTTCTCAGCTCCATCTCCTAATGTGGTGCCATCAAATTTAGGTGGACTTATCCTTTTTATATCATTAGTGAGTTCCACTGCCAACCTGGCCTTTTTGTTTTCTAGTTGGACAGGTACATTTCCATTGTTATTACTAACACCCATATCGGGGTTGTCCTCAGGAGGTGGCTGATTGTTGTTACCAACTTCATCGTCCTCCTCATTTCCCATCACTTGTTGTTCAAGTACAGCCAAATGATCTCTTGTGTCCAATAGGGCAGCAAGGATCTCATCAAGTTTTTGGGTTGTTGCTGCCCCTTCCTCAGGTGGAGCATTATTCACAACATTTCCCCTTGTTCTAACCATTTTCTGTTACAAGAAAATTCAGGTTTTCATCAGATTATGGACACAATAGGTCCAAGAGCTACAACCTTCAGCTCTGATACCAAGATGTAACATCCTCATTTTAATACCTTAGAACAAGAATTTTTTTTTTTTTTTATTAATGTTCTCTTGTTCTAAATACATAATTTAGAACACACATATCATAACAATCATTCTTATAATAGATAACCATATGCAGCTATAATGACTCGGTACCACCGATCTATTCATTCCATGACTCGGTGAACTACCGATCTATTCATGCATGTAACTTTGAGATTGAAGTTTTCAACTGAACACTTCATTCTCATGGTTCTCTTCCCTATTCCGGGTTCTGAGTGCTCTATCCAAGGAACCTATCTAAATAATTGTTACTATTATTCATCGGCATCACGATCCTTAGACTAGGTGACATAGGACAACGCAATCAATAACTTGCGATACTTTGGCCAAAGGTTTGAAACATACTTGTTCATATTACTTATTCCTTGATGGCATACTCATCAATCCGAATACATCCTTCACCCCACTCTAATGTTATATAGAACATCTTATACTGACCTAAGTCAGTCCCCCTTGTCCTCAGTTTTCACTCTGGATCGGGTTAATATCATAATTCACGTTATAAAGATGCTCTTGAAGACTAGGGGTAAGTTGACATACTGGGTCAACCGATGTTAACCCCATGTGTCAAGATACCCAGAGTCTCAAAGGGCTGCCTCATAACCTATCTATGATCCTAACCAATCCCGGAGGGAAATCTTTATCAAGTCTCGGTGTGTAAATCTTAACGATCAATGCAGAAGGGTGTTGCCATATGTCATCTGCATTGTTGTATCCTCGAGAAGATCCTAATCTTCTCGAAGGTACAACCTTGCAGTTGACATGTGTCAACATCCTATGGAACAACCTCGAAAGATGTACATACCTCCAAGAATTTACTTATGTTAAGTTATATTTGGATTACAGGCCCACCTTATTAGGTAGCCTTCCCTAACCCTGAGTCCAACACTCCTTGAGTTACCTTTTGTAATTAGGTTCAGTTTCACAAAAGGGTTTTAATTAGATTTAAGATTGTTTCTAAGTTTTCGGTTGGTACCTAACAACCTTGTATCCACAAAATAGGACAATAACCCTTTAAGTTTTCCCCATTAGGAAAATAACTAATCCAACAAGGGTATGTAACAACCTTAAAGACTGAAACATATCAGACTTAATACCATTAAGTCATGGTGATTTATAACCATCAATATATTGCTTTTGAATTAGAACATTAAGAGAGTATTAGGATTTTCTTCCAGTTATAGTTACATTTTAGGGCATAGTTCACTCTCAACTTTCCCTAATAATGCAATGGTCTAATTTACAATTTAACCACAATCATAAGATATAAGAATTACTAACCAGAAATATGTAGTATTCAGCCACATAATTAAATAAGGCTTACTTAGGGAATCCATCTGGACTCCATTACATAGAACAATAAGAATGCACACTCATTCATACAGGTAATAGGAAGATCAATCCAACAAATAAGTAACACAATCCACATAAGTAATATCTCTCCATTTCATTTATTTCCAAATCTATACAATTACAATCTATGCACTTCGGCATACTTTAAGACAATAGCCTTCAACAAAAGAAGTAACTTTCTTCCATAATATAATTTGAAAAACAAGTCGAATTCTTCATAAGAACCAGATTAAAATAGTCATTGCATCATATCAGATTTTTCTTCCTTTTACCACTTACGATGACCATCTCGCAAAAAATTCTAAGCATGGGTCGATTCAAAGGAACTGAGCATGATAAGCACTAATCCTTAAAACAATTGCATTCCACCAATTGTTTTCATTAAACAATCCTGTTTAAATGACATCAATTCCATCAAATCCAAAATCATGATTCACACTAGTTTTCCTTTTTCCAATGACTTTATATCGTAACTCAAATCACAGGCATAATTTCAACTTAGTCTATTTCAGATGATTTGTTTAATACAAGAAAAGAAGAAAGGACATTCTATATCTTAAGTACCTAACCATCCGCAAAACCAAGAACAGTGTCAATCATGTTTTTTAATCACTCCAATTAAAAGAATGAAACCTTTTTAAGGTATGCATCCAACAGGTTCGTATAAAAGCAATTTGAGAAAAGAATAGATTACTACCTCATGCAAGTTCATCTAGCAAATTGCCTTTAACTCTATTATATCAAATTTTAATCATTGATAAGTATGCAAAACATTAACTACAGGGCCTTTATACAAGAAGATAACAAACTGAGTTCTAAATCAGGATAATAATACTGCTAATAAAGGAAAGGAGTCTTCTAAGTTAAGATCTCACCACTTACCATTTCTTTCCACTTAATTTTAACAGTCCTGTCATCTCATATCCATACTGTAGAGTTCCTTATAGAATTCTATAGAAGAGCTCACTATTATTCCAAGAGAGAGTATAAATACCTTCGTATTTCAAATCCTATAACAACTTTCCTTCATAACTTAGAGGAAGGAACAAAGAAAATCATAACTCTATTTTAATCAAGTTCAGAACTATACTAACTTCCAAGAAGTAATATACATTCTCTAGTCCAATCAGGGAAGAAGAAGACAAGTAATACAACACTTAAGTTTAACCAATAGCTCAGGTCAGGTAGAGCCACCTTAAGAATTTTCCAATGGATCCCTACGGTTTTACAACTATACATTAAACAAAAGTCAATAACATTTTCTTTACATAAAACATTATAAACGATCAAATCTCAGACCACAATCCTACTCTAAAGTAAACAATCTACATTTCATCCATTACTCGAACCATTTTAGTCTAAGAGTTAGGGTAACTTTCCCATTACCATTAATTACCAATGGATCGAAACTAAATTATTCCAATGTTGCACTGTTAGGTTGTTATATCATTCCAAGATACCAAACCAAAAATGCATGTACAAGTTAATAATCGAATTCTAAATACAATTCAATTCCCAAAAGTCCCCTATTCATACCATAGTAGTTAATGCTCTATCTATCAAAATAAATGGATCATTCAGTTGTGTTGAAATCATTTCAACCCTAATTTCACCTTCAGAAGGACATGCATTAGCTGAACGTCGATAAAGCTTGTCGACATTGAAGTCTTAAAATTTCAACATTCATAAAAACAATTTCAAAATCACCTCTGGGTAACATCAAACACAGTCCTATCTTAACCAAACATTAAACATAATTTCCATTCATGCAGATCTAGGATCAACCATGAATTTCCAGGAAACAGAGTTCATCCAAGTACGTTTCCTCTTGAACATATCCATGTGTTCCTAATATCCATGTTAAATCACAAAAACAACAGTTAAACCATATACTTCCTTACTCACAGAACCTGTAATCATAAGAACATTCAAACCCCTTTGAAATAAAAAGTACAGGCTTAGACTTCAAACAACATTTCCAACTCACGCAACTAAAATAGTTGAGTTCCACTGAATAAACTAACATTCCAACCACAAAATCAATTACTTACTTCCCTGAACATGGACCGGTAATAGTTAGAGTTCATACGGTGAAGAAAACAATCAGTTAATCCAATCCTACTCAAACAACAAATAATTACCATGGTGTTTTCAAACACGTAATCATTAAGCACACATCCTTTCATGGAGCTAGTTCTTAATCAAATACCCCAGTCAGATAAAGAAAACTTACAACACCTCCAAATAGATAGCAAAACTCCATATTGGATTCACAACATGGAAACAAGAATAATGAAGCAGTTTCATCCAAGATCCAAATACAACCCAAAATCCCCAAATCAACATAAAACCCAAATCATTGTTACCAGCCAAGCCAAAATGTGCATACATTATCTGAACAGAGTTGTTCTAATGAAAACATTTAAAGGAAAGCAAGATTTTTAATAGTTAGGGCCTATCATGCCTGATAGTGTCTAAAAAAGTCGAAGAAGACCTCTGGAATGCACTCGCCCCTTCTCTTCTTCTTCCACGAAAGATTAAACAACAAAATATTGTTACCTCCATGCCTTATATACTCCCCATGACAGAGAAGTAAATTTGAAACTTTCAAAATTGCCATGCAATGAAGAGTAGATGGCTGGTTCGAAGTACCAGTGCTCATGCAGAGCGAAAAATGGAATGCATGAAAAACAAGACAACCAAGCAAAATTCCACTTGCATGCCTTCCCAAGCAATCCGCGCTCGAGACCCTATCAAATTAATTGCATTAAATTTCATTCTCCCACCTATTCTCCATTGCCACCGACTGCCAAAGTTGGTGAATGCTAAAACAAAATAAACAAAAGTTCCCATTCTTAGAGATGCTGCCACGTAAGACCCTTTTTAACAAATTTAACCTCCGCTAACCTTGGCAGCACTCCCTATCCTTCATCCTTATCCTTTCCTTAAATTCCATGGAAACCACCACCCAAGACTTGTGACCCTCCTTAGGTCCCCCTTCATAGCATTAGTTTAGGATAGGTTAGTGACTTAGGTTAGATCATAGGTAGACTTAGTCTTAATGCCATAGGATATAACATTAGTCACCCTCCTTAGTGATAGGTTTAGTTAACCCTTAGGAGTATCAAGCACATAGTTTAGGACTAGGTTAGATTAACTAACCTTGCAACATTAGGTTATAGTTTAGGTTAAAACTAATAACCTTACTGATTCTAGTCTAGGTCCCCTAGATAGGATTAATCAGTAATAGAATTCAAACAGAATAAAACATTCCCGGATCAGATTCCGATTTGCATTAAGTAATTAAGCTTTAGATAGAAAACTTACACATCTTACCTGGCTTAAGGTCCAGGTCCTTTCTGATGCTATGATGACTGAAACTAGATTCTGATTACAATGATCAGCCAGAGTTAACCTCTGGAATCCAACAAAACTATCCTCTACGGTCATACATACATATATATATATATATATATATATATATATAAGAAGGAGTTTTAAAAGAACTTGAACATTCAAAGTTCAGTCAGACTTAATAACTCATGAAATGTTAATACAAATTGTTCATCCTGAATAAAATTAAAACATTCCTTGGATCAATGCAATCCAAAGGTTGAGTCATAAAGGTGGATAAATCCACAATCTTCCGAAAAATCGATTGTACTCAAATGCGAAGGATGAAAGAAACAAAAGAGTCCAAGCATATTCTCGTTCAATCAAAGATCTTAAGAGTTGGAATCTCATGCGCTAACTTGTAGTCCCTATTTAGGCTTCTCATGCACTAACTTGGTCATGCTAAAATTATGCAAGCATTTTCCAACAAAACTTGGAAGTATCAACCAGTACATGCACACATGAAAATAAGTTCCTTATACACTATGTGATAACACTTAGCCAATTTGTTGGAATCCCTCTTTTTCTTCATAAAATTGGGGCCCAATAGAAATTCATTTAAAAGATATAATCACATGAAATTGATCTCATAATGTGCATGTGCATACAAGGCATGATGTATGGATTAATTTGATAATAACATTATCAAGTGATAAATTACCAAATTAAGGTGTCTACATTAATTATTCTCATAGGTATAATCATGTGTGAGGGAATAAAGTCATAAACATGGAGTAGTATTTTTATCACAAAAATTAGAACCTTGGGATTGCTCACTGCGGATCCCTAGGTTTTCTAACATGGGACCATCTCTCAAGTTATGGGACTTGCTACTTGAGATGGACCTCCGGAGAAGGCTAACTTCCTCTACCTAATCTAATGCTAAAACTACTCCTAAAGAAGGAAATGCAACTAACTAATCCTAAACTAACCATTCCAGGGACCAGGGAGAGAGACAAGGGTTAGAAAGATGAAGATAAGGGGAAATCCTAAGCTAAGGGGTGGTGATAGCACCAGAAAATGGTTGATTGCTCTCCACAAGGGGAAGGAAAGTGAGAAAACATGGGAGAGAGGGAAAATAAATGTGCCCAAGAACCATGCAAACTGAACCTTGCTTCACATTGACAACACAAAAAAATGGAACCTGCAAGTAGGAGATACACACAACATGCCAAAATAGAATAAAGAGGCAAAAATGTAAATAAAACGAGCTAGGGAAGACAAATGTGGATAATTCCATTACAGTCATGGGAGAAGGTAAGATTACATTGTAGAGACCAAATTAGAGTTCGGAACTTATGGGAATTTGGACACCATTTGGGCATAGTGTCATTATAACCAATCTCCTCTAAAATATTGAAATATTTTCCATTGTTTATAGCAAGGAAGAGAGAGAAGAGGGAAAATATTAGATTTTATTTTGATCATTAATGAAGATATACTTTTCCCTACAACACGGCATGTCAAATGCATCCCCCAAGTCTATTTTTCTTGTAGAAGAAGTAAGATCCCCATAATTCATCAATTTGGGTGGTTGAGCCATTTAAGTATGTATATTAATGGCCATAACTATTTTCTTCTTTTCCCCACCAAACGCCACTAAAATCTGACTTTTATAATGCTAACTTAAAGGGCTCAGAAGACTTTTCTCGACAATATAAATTTTGTGTGATTTGGATCTCTGGATCAAAATATATGGCCACTTGAAGTTTTACATGTCAAAAAGCATATAAATGTGACACATGGTATCCTTTGATTAGTTCTAGGATCAACATCTGCCTACATGTGTATTGTTTTTCTTTTTCCATGTATCGGTCTCCCATTGGGTCGTGGGGTTGGGCTTTTCTTCCTTTTCTTTTCTCTACTTACGCGAAGGTTTGCCACATTAAGAAATGTTAACCAATAGAACAATGACATGTTCCTCACAAATTTCATACCTTCTTTGAACTTTCATTGGCCACTATGAAGCATAAGCCAATGGAAAGGCTACATGTTTTTCCATAATTCAACTTTTAGCCAAAGATCTTGTCAAACTACAAAACACCGACCAATAACAAAGCTCCACGCTTCACCCCTATGTCAAAATTTTGATAATCTTGGATGAAAATCACTAGATGTGAGCCAATGAGAAATATTTATTCACCTTGCAATGCAAATTGTTTGAAATATATGATTGATAATTGCAAAATATGATCCAATAGAAAAAATCCACAGACACTTGCAATGTCACTCTTTTATGTAACTTCTTTTTCCCAGTGCGAAGCATAAACCAATGAGGAAACTCCATACCCCTTTCACATTTCAGTTATGTTAGACCTTCCTTTTCTTCATGATTACTTTTAATTGGTTGTTACTTCATGTCACAACTTCTACATTTGGGGAATTAGAAAATTTTGGATTCAAAAAATGTTTCCACGTAACCCTATTTTTACCTTTCAAACCTTTCTCGGACCCGATGCCCTACTATCAATTTATGTTAATTTTACAAACTTGAGGTCTATCGAGTCCATATGTTTGAAATGTGATAGAATTCCACCATGTTTCGCCTCTAGCCATTTATCTTGCACCATGTGGAGCCATCTTCACCATCCGTGTGGTGGTTGACCTTCACCGACCCAAACTCAAACCCGAAATATTATCCATTTTTGAGTGATTCCAAGGACTTAAGGTTCACAAATCCCAAGACATTTGAGGAAATCCAAAATCCTACCATTTATACTTCCTTGATCATTCATCTTCTACCACGTGGTTCTATATGATTGGTTTTAGGATTTAAAAGGTTTAACCATAGTTCCACGAACTATTCCGCATCCACATTAAACTATATCGGCCTCATTCCTTTTCCTTTTTCTCATTTCTTTCCAATTTTCTATATAACACTGCTGCACAACAATCCCTTTATATTTTGGCTTTTAGAAAATAACCCGCTAATGAATTATCATTAATCTCCTACAAGTTTTCAAATGCCAACATCTAGTGCTTTAGGGAGGTGGAATTTGATGGTCATTTAAACCTCTGAGGCTTACAAAAATGGCTACATCCATTTTTAATCTTATAGAGTCAAAATAACCTGGGGGTAATTTTGGATAACAATTTGGTGACCTCTTGGGGTAATCTACCTACTAGATTAGATCAGTAGCCTTTATGCAATCCATTGGGCATGGAGTCGAGCCAAATACTTGAAAAACTGATATGAACTTGAATTTTTCTTACCCTTGAGTTGTTCGAAAAGCACGAGATGAACTTACTTTGGATCTATGGAGATTTGAATGATCTTTGAAACTCCTACTTTTGACCCGATTCTTAGACGTTTCTTTGAAGTATTGACGAAATAGATAGGATAATGGGCAATAGGAGGAATACATGTTTTAATGTTGGTTGATGGGTTGTTGCACACGTATAAATTCTCGAATCCATAGTGATCGTGAGAGCTTCCTTTTGGTTAGGAGGAATTACTTGTAATGAAAGCAAGACCACCAAAAGAGTTAAACAATATGTGTAATGAATCGCCTAGCATGTGCTAGATCCAGAAGTGTGACACTTCCTAGATGGCTATCAGTCCATTGTTTTAAACAATTTAATGCGGAAATGAATTAAATCCTATTGTAATTTGAAATGATTTAGGTATCTCACTTAAAACACAATAAGAAAGATCTAATCTAATAGGCTAGGTTAGAATAGGATCCAAAGGTCAAATAGTTGGTTTTGGGTCTTTGTAGGTCTGACAAAAGTCTTAGGTAGGTCACAGGTGATTAAGGGGATGTAAAATTAGGTGGATAGGTCCCTGTTATGGGTTGTATGAGCACATACAGTAACGATGCCGGTTAAGGGTGACCGACGGTGGTTAGGCGTAATCGGTGCCAGTTATTATGGAGTTTTGGGGATGCCATAGAATGGGTTTGGGGTCTCCTTTGTGATTGCACAAAGGATTTTGGTTGGTTGGGATGGGGTATTAGGTTATTTGGGAGGGATTTGGCAAGGTTTTAATGGGTATATGGAAGGGGAATGTTGAAGGAGGTCAATGGGTGGCTAGGTAAACAATAGGTGATAATATAATGACAAAATGAAGTGAACTAGAGAAGTAGAATGTTTTACTTACTTGGATTTTGGTCCTGGACACTGTCGAGTGAGGGATGGGGGTGCTTTGGTAAGAGGTTGAAGGCTACAGGTGATCACCAATCATAGAGAGCTTCTACATGGGCTGCATGTGCATTCCTCTTTGTTTGGTTAGATCAGATCATTACTGGGGTGTCTATGTAGGAGAAAATACTTGATCTCCTTCCTTACATGTGTGTTCTCACTAGAATTCAATCTCAGAAGATGTGATATCTCTCAGGAAGATCTCAATGTTTTCCAAATTTTTCCAATCTTTTCCAACCTTCAAAATAAGGTTGTTTTGGGGGTTAAAAGGGTAACCGACGGCATTTCCAGTCTAGTTGGCGATGGTTAGGGCTAACTGGTGTCGGTCAAGGTGGGATTTCCTAGGTTTACTAAACTAGGAGATCCTCTTGATTTTCTCGGATCTCGTGTCATTAACCCATGCGGATTACACTAGAAGCTTCTTGTAAGCATGCGGGAATGTGGTTATAGAGAATGTAGGCATTGATTTTTGGGTTTTGGTATGTCTTAGTTAGTTATGACAACTTACTAAGAATAGGTCTTAGGGTGAGTTGGCTTGATGAGGTGTCTAGGTGAAGTGTTTGTGTCGATATTATTTAAATTAAGATATTTAAATAATAAATATGGTGAGGATAATGAATTAATTTAATTAAATTAATATTAGTGAGGTGAAGGGGGCCATGGCTAGGTGAATATGATGAAGGGTGCTTATTTTCGAGGGACCAAAGGGGAGTGTGACCTAATTTTAGTGTCTACATTTTGCCCCTTTTTGTTGTGTAGCTTGTATTAGTAAGCGACGCTAACAAAAAATAAGATGTGGTTACCCCATGTGTGGGTGAAGGTGATCCCCCTCAAACCAGGAACTAACGAGGCAACAGGTAGAATCGGTGAGTGGTTTGATAAAAGGTAAATGTGATGAAAAGAAAGGTGGGTAATGGGAAAGAGGAGCAAGGTCTACTCGGGTAAGCTAGGTAATGGGTTAAGGTCAAAGGTAGTAACAGTCAAATGCACACACATGTATAAACTACAACACGCTACCGAGTTGAAGAGCAGTCAAACTCTACATCGTCTAAGGTCGATAGGTTTATCCAAATGAGGTTGAAGTGATTCTAGTATCCAAGGTATAGGATATGGTCAAGAAACACGATGTAGGTTAGGTGCAGGAATGTTTAGGTATGTTTTGGTACACCAAAGGTAGGGTCAGGATAAATGGTAATGGAAATAGGCTAGGTAAGGTAATGAGGTCAACAACATAGGTAATAGTGTGTAAGGTATAAAAACACATGAGGTCGGAGGTCACGAGTGATGCTCTAGTCTAAATATCTAGGTCACAAAGATGGGTAAGGCTAAGGTAGGGGTAAAATAATGAGTCCCCAAAGGAGGAAAAAGGGAGGTAGTAAATGATGAGGTTGGGAATGTGAGGAAATGGTTTGGTTAAAGGTGGGGTAGGGTAAATGATCACGGTGAAGGTTGGGTGAGGTAAAAAAAAGGAGGTAGGGGTACGGTAAAAGGGTAAAATTTAGGGGAATGGGTAGGTGAGGGTGACCGATTCCGGTCAAGGATAACCGATGTCGGTAGAGGTCAACCGACCATGGTTGGGTAGGGCATGTGATCGATGTTGATCAAGGGTAACCGACGTCGGTTAGGTTGGGTTTGTTATAAAAACAAAAAATCCATGTTTTTTGTTATTCATTTGTCTTTTAGCTATTTGAGAAAATGACAAAAGAGAGAGAAAAGAGAGAAAAGTTTCTAGATGGAGCAGAGCATTGAGTTGGCTGTGCAGCGATGGGTGATCAATTGGTGAGAAGCGGGTCCACAGGATCGTGATTTTATTAGGGTAGAGGTTACGGTACTAATTCGGTGATGGTAGAAGCTAGAGAGGGATCAAGTGGGCCACTGGTGCAGTAGCCAAATGTGCCACCAAGATGATGGTAGCGTGACAAGGTAAGCTCCCTACTCTAGGTGTATGTGATTAGATAGAGTAGAGGATTAGTATATTGTTTTTGTAGTTTCGGTTAGGTTTTTTTTTGTGGGCAAGAATGGGTTAAATTTGGAAATGGGGGGAATAGTGGGTAAAAAGAGGAATGGGGAGGGCAATAAATGGGATAGGTGGGGTGGGTGGAGGTCCAAGGGTAGTGTAGGTCTTTGTAGGTGGGTAAAAGGGGTAAGGGGAGGTTTTTTAGAAAAGGAGGGTTTTGGGAAATCATGGGTTTTACCGCAATAGTGACCGGCATCGGTCAAATTTGGCTGACATCGGTCAGGCTGAAGTGAATGAGGCATTCATCACCAAACAGGTGACCGATCTCAGTTAAGGGGTGACCACTTTAGTAAGGATGAATCGGTATCGATCACCAAACAGGTGAGCGATGCCGATTAAGGGATGATTAAGGTCGATAAGGGTGAACTGGTTTGGTCAAAGGTTATTAGGAACAAGGGTCCAAAAGTGATGTGGGCTAGGTGGTTGAGATGGGTAGGGTGAAAATAGGGTGTGGGAAAATGATAATTGGTAAATATGGATATGATAAATGGAGATTAATGTTTTGTTTATATGGATGCAGGGGAGAGCGTAGCTACATATGTGGGACAAGGTTCCCCCTTTCATGACAGTGTGTGGCACATCGACCCCGGAGAGCTACAACATGTGGAGGTAGTGGGCTTGAGTGGGGTTTGTTGCTATCGACATGTAGTCTAGAAGCCCAGTTTGATGGTCGTGCTCATCGATAGATGGGATTCTATGACCAACACATTCCACCTGTCGATGGGTGAGATTACTATCACCCTGAGGACATGTTCTAGATTCTTTGGCTACCCATATTAGGTACACAGGTCTACTTCATCTCCTCTGAGGCCTCAGAGGAGCTGATTGACTATTTTTGGTGAGGGGATGGCCGACCTAAGATTCCATAGTGCTAGCTCAAGCTATGGAGAGATGTACCTAGCCCATCCGGAGGAGACGAGACTAGTGGTTCTGTTGATGGAGACAATGTGCTGCTATGCACTGCCAGATGTAGAGGGTGGATAGTTTCCCAATCACTAATGGGGGTACTCCATGACATGATGGTGGATGAGACCCACTTTTCCTAGGCACCAACATTCTTGGTGTAGTTGTATAGGGAGTTGTGGGCATATGGGTGGTTGTGTGGAGGTTCAACCTTTATGTTGTACATTTTACCGCACTCACTAGGGCATACGAGCACATAGTTTATGTGTGGCCTATAGGGATGCCCTGCGGATGCATTCCTAGTGAGATTTTTGTGGGTGGGGTATAGGAGATGGGTGCCGGTTATTGGAGAGTGGTGATCTGAGATGCCCACACATGATAT
The DNA here is from genome assembly GCA_018340775.1 of Taxus wallichiana var. yunnanensis. Classification (NCBI taxonomy): domain Eukaryota; kingdom Viridiplantae; phylum Streptophyta; class Pinopsida; order Cupressales; family Taxaceae; genus Taxus; species Taxus wallichiana. Next base: position 828,431,478 of record CM031237.1, on the reverse strand, counting down.
GGCCTATTTCCGTAGTTCTTGGAGGGCTTGTCCGAGTGGACATTATCTCAGGCCATATGTGGGATTCCCGTCATATAGGCATATGCATGAGGAGATAGCTGAGCTCCAACTAGAGAGATGGATACAGGGTCACCGTGTCGAGGAGTATGAGATGATCCCAAAGATACGAGAGTCTAGCGTGTAGTTTAGGCTAGTATAGGACATACCTCTACCTTTCCCACAATACTAGAGAGATGACGTGGAGAGGCCCTTACCTCTACTATAGCCTACAAAGGCCCAAAAGGTAGGAGGAGCAGCTAGTGGAATGGAAAATAGATGACTTTGGGTGCACAAACAGTGCAGTAAAGTGGTGGGCGGCTCACCTACAAGTCATACCACCCAAACCAGGGCAAATGGATCTAGCCACCATCATGATGCGAGAGATGCCCTATAAAGGTGGTAGGTGGCTACTCTCATTACCCAATTGGGTATACTACAAACACAGCTGGAGGGCTCGGAGGTGGAGGTAGCAGAGCTACAGTGCAGGTGTGACTAGTCTGCGGGCCTAGATGGCGGTGGAGGAGATGGACACGGAGAAGAGGGGGATGGTTAGGTTGGAAGCCTTACGAGCTCGGTGGCAAGTTTACAGGGCTAGTTGGCCATAGCCCAGGCACAGATTGGGGCCTTATAGGCCCAAATATAAGCACATGGGTAGGGGCACCACCACAGGCACCACCATCATAGGCACCAGGAATGGTCCCAGGTTCCATAGGTAAGAGAGGGGTAGGGTCCCATGGGACGGTATAGGGAAGAGACCTATGAGACCACCACGAGACCATTCCTATATCTAGGTTATGAGATTCTAGGTGAGGCTAGATATTATTAGGACCAGGCCAGTGGTGGCTGGGATAGACTTCATATCCTATGTTGAGTACAGGGCATAGTAGGCATCTAGTGAGAGGATGAGATCTTGCACTCATAGTGTGGAGAGCACGGGAGGTCGGCGACTCCGAGGCCCGAGTCGGGAAGAGGTTGTCAGGCGTATAGAGAGTCACTCCGGTTGAGGCACCAGCAGGGGACCCGGGAGGCCGGGGCATAGGAGATACAGAGATGGAGGACATCCACCGAGATGCCTGATATGTGGTTGCCTAGCTTTTGATGTATGATAGTCTTTTTGTGATTTATGTTGGCCTACGTGCCGAGATATTTTTATTTTTTATCATATACCGCTGTGTGACGAATATTTTGAGATGATGGACATGATGAGATAGCCATGTATTTTTGAGATACACATTGATTTATTTATATGATGAGATACATGGTATTTTTTGATTTGTTGATGTGTTGATGAGATTTTGATTTGTTATTTTGATATGGATGGAAAGTAGGTGAGTTAGGCATGATGGAGTTAGGTTGATTTAGGCCTAGATCGAGTCAGGTCGGTTAGGCATGGATCGAGTCAGGTTGGTTTAGGCATGGATCGAGTCAAGTTGGTTAGGTATGGATCGATTCGGTTGGTATAGGCATGGATCGAGTCAAGTCATAGACATGGATTGCGTCGGGGTTAGAAAGTAGGCATGGTTGAGTTAGAAAGTAGGTGAAGTTGTGATTCATTATTTTATGTAATGAATGATAATATGGGTCATATGTGAGATGTTCTGTAATATAAGCATATTGATGATAAAGAAATGCTAGGTGTAATAAATGTATGTTGTGAGAAGGATTTAAAATATGAAGTAACGTGTTGTTTGTTTGGTTTAATTTCCAATTTGGGATTAAAAAGGGTAACTAAGTGAGGTGTGAGGAACAAGGGAAGATGAATTGTTTAGGGTAGAGAATGGCCGAGCTAACCTCCAGGGCCCCATGCCCTCGAGTGCTTCCTACATAGTCCCAGCAAAAAAGGGGACCTCGAGCCAATGTAGTTCTCCCATGAGCTAGGGAAGAATATGATGAGGTATGAAAATGAGTTAGTAGGTTTTAGGCATGGTTTGGGTTTTAGATCAGGTGTGGGTGGATTATAGGTAAAGTGACGTAGGTGATGTTGATTATGGGAAAAGAAGAAGATTACCTCAAAAGTAAGCGTCGAGGACCAAGTCTGTATAAGGTAATCAAAATGTAACCAAGTCTGTCTGACTACATTTATCTTATTCTGAAATTAAACCTTCTCTTCCTTAACCGGAGTTACCTTGGTCTGCTCTTGAAGCTAATTGCTTAGGAGTTTTGATTTTCTTTATAATCATCCCAAAAAAATCACATTTTGACCAAGGAAGAGGCATGGGAACTCTAAAATACAACTGATCTCTTATGAATAAAAATGCACTTTGAAAGTTACCCCAAAATCTTATTTTTCCATGAAATTTATCTTAACTAAACTAGGTTGTGTAAACAAGAACAAAACACCACAAAAAACTATGTACAAAGATGAAAATCATACATGCCCCAAATGGAAACATGTAGAGTGTGAATGACACTTGCTTTAATGAAAGAAAACCTACCTTATCTACTCTACCTAGAGGCAAAGGGAGCTAAACAAAACCTGTAATATGCACGAGGAGAAATAGCTTCCTTTCTTACAAAATGCAGCCATGTAATTAATTTAGCAATGGACATGGCCTTAAGAAAGAGTGAAAAATTTTCTAGGAGATGGTCTTCCACCCTTCTCAAAGTATCAACTAAAAAAGAGAAAATACCTCTTTTAGTTTCTCTACATTTGATTTGAGAGGCATTGCAGCTAACCTTTGGTGCTTTGTAGCTCTTCCTCATGCTCTGAATTGAGCATGACTGGTTGCAACTTTGATTTTTGATCCAAGCTATAAAAATACCTAATTGGTAAGGGTCTTTTCAAACCAATGGGTTGATCCTTCTAATTTCTCCATCTCTTTGAATCTCATCCCCATGAATGGGGTCATCATACCAACTTTCTTGAATGGAGTTTCTTGCAAGATGATCTGAACTTTGCTTTGCTTCTACAAGCAACTCTACCTCCTCCATGATGATTAATTTGGAAATGGTGTCATCATCTTCTTCTTCCTCCTCCATGGATGACTCTTGGGATTTTTTTGTAGAAAGAGGCTCTCTATGTTGGAAGATAGATGGTGAAACTACAAAAGTGGTGAGTTCAATGGGTTCTTCTTCACCAATGCAATCTTCCAAGTTTGATAAAAAATCAACCTCTTCATTATCAATCTCTATAGGACACTCCTCTTGGATCTCATCCTCCTTGTGCTCCTCTTCATTTGGAGCTGATTTCTCCTCTTCTTCTGATTTTACAAGAAGGGGTGAATCAGAAATCTCTATTAATATGATGCAAACATGCACACTACATTTAGAGAAAATATATTGTTGGTCATCTTCTTATTGTGCTTTCTCTTCTGCAAAATCAGCCTCCACCTTGTGTTCTTCAACTCCAACCTTTGTTGAAGGCTTAAGAAGTTGTAGCATCTGATTGGACTCAAATTTTTTAGCCCATTCCTTCATATTTTTGGAAAGTTATTTTTTTGGTTCTTCACCTTGATGTCCTCCTTCTTTGATTTTCTTATTTGTTTCTTCCCAAAATGTATCTAGGAATGCAAGAGGAGGGTTGGGTTGACTTATAACATGATTTTTTGATTTTTGGGGTGGAAGGGGAGGTTTAATTTCTTCATGTGGAGGGAAGGAGTCTTGGAAGAAAAGAGGGTGGAGAAATGAAGATAAGATGGAAGGGAAGAAGATGGAGAAGGGGGTTTCTCAATGGGGGAAGCAACCATAAATCTAGGAATATGAAACTCAAGATGAGATGGTGTAGGTTGGGGAGGAGGAAAGGGAGTGATGTAAGATGTTAGTACATAGGATTTCCCCATTCATAGGGTTTCCTAACACTAGATTCATGAGCCTTCATTAACTCAGCCCACTTTGCAATTTGGGGCATCATCTCGATCATAAATACTAGCTTCTATTGAGGACTAAATCAGTTTGGTATAGGACCAACCCATGGATAAGGGACCCTAAATCCAATTTAACCTACCTTCAGAAAATTTCCATTACATTCATGGCGAGAATGTGAGATTACATTGTAGAGACAAAATTATAGGTCTTCAACTCATGGTAATTCAGCCACCATTTTGGCATAGTGCCATTAGAACCAAGAGCCATCTCTACAATACTGAAATATTTTACATTATATAGAACAAGGAAGAGAGAGAAGAGGGAAAAATATCATATTTGATTTTGATCATTAATGAATATCTATCTTTCCTGCAACACAAAGACATGTCAGTGCATCCCTCAAGTATGTTTTTATCGTAGAGGAAGGAAGAGCCTCATACTTCATCAATTCAGGTGGTTGAGCCATCTAAGTCTATATATTAATGGCTAGAACTATTTTTATGATTTTTTCCATCAAATGCCAAAAAAATCTGATTTTTATGATGTCAAGTTGAAGGGCTTAAAGATAATTTTACGACGATTTAATTTTGTCTTATTTGGAGCTCTAGATCAAAATATATGGCCACTTGAAGTTCTACATGTCGAGAAGCACATAAATGTGACATGTGGAATTTGATTAGTTCGGGGATCGAACTTTGCCTACATGTGCACTTTTTTTTCTTTTACATGTGTTTGGCTCCCATTGGGTCATGGGGTTGGGACTTTCTTCTTTTTCCTTTTCTTTACTTGTGCAAAGGACTGTCACATTAAGAAATGTGATCCAATAAAAAAATTCCACATTCCTTATAAATTTTAAACCTTCTTTGAACTTGCATTGGCCACTTTGAATCATAAGATAACGAGAAGGCTACACATTTTTTTACAATTCATATTTTAGCCAAGGATCTTATTAGATTGAGAAACATCGACCAATGAGAGAGCTCCACACTCATTCCCTATATTAGATTTTTGATAACCTTGGCTGAAAATTGTGAGACATGATCCAATGAGAAATATCCATGTACCTCGTAATGTCGATTGTTTGAAAGATCCAATGAGATAACTATGAAATATGATTCAATATAAATACTACATGTACCTCGCATGTCATTATTTTCTTTAACTTCTTCTTCCCACTGTGAAACATGAACCAATGAGGAAGCTCCATTTCCCTTTGCATTTCAGTTGTGTCAAACTTTACTTTTCTTTTTCTTGTTTTTGATTGGTTGTTACTTCATGTCACAACTTCTAAATTTTGGGGACTTAGAAACTTTTGGCTTCAAAAAATTTGCCACATAGCCTTATTTTTTACCTTTCAAACTTTGCCCATACTTAACACCCTACTATTAATTTATGTTAATTTGATGGACTTTAGATCTGGAGTTCTATCTACTCAAAATGTGATGGAATACCGCCACATTTCTACCTCTAGCCTTTGATCTTGTACCATGCGGTGCCATCTTCACCTGCCATATGGCAATTGACCTTTGTTGACCCAATCTCGGACCCGAAATATTATCCATTTTCGACTGATTCTGGGGACTTGAGGTTCGGGGAGCCCAAAACCTTTGAGGAGATTCAAAATCCCGATACATATCCTTCATTGACCATTAATCTTCCACCACATGGTGCAATTTGATTGGTTTTGATATTCAAAAGGTTTAGCCTTGGTTCTGCAGAACTGTTCCGCATCCACCTAACACGATACCAACCTCATTCCTTTTCCTTTGTCTTATAACTTTCCAATTTTCTCACAACATAGCGTGATGCTCATTTTTTACCGTGGCTTTTAGAAAATAACCCTCAAATGAATTATCCTTAATCTCCTACTAGGTTTTCAAATGTCAATAGTCAGTACTTTGGGAGGGTGGAATTTTACGGCCATGTAAACATCTCGGGCTTATAAAATGGCTAAGTCCATTTTTAAGCTTGTTAGAGTCAAAATAACCCCAGGGTAATTTTAGATAAAAGTATCATTACATACGATATGGGAATATCTATATAACAATCTATAATTTGTTATTGGAAAGACTATTATAGAAAGGAATAACAATATACATAAGAAAAAGGCATGTCATTGGAAAGTAAACATAAAAATGTATTATATAATGAGATCGCATGTAGCAATATTATTAACCATATTAATTTTTAATGTATGTATAGGATTACAAAATTTGCAATATATGATGTAAGGAACAAATAGGGGATAAGGGAATCAAATATTGTTTTTCATATCTTCTCGATGAACAACAAGAGGTATGTACAATCTGTAGACTATAATAAGAAAATAAGGTCTCACAAAAGTAAAACCTTGGGTATTGGATTTGTAGAGCTAATAAAGCAAACACATTACGTGTAAGAAAAATAACAAAAATGGGTTAAAAATCAACAAAATTATACATGAGAGAAAAGGTCCCATAAAACAAACAACCATTGTCGTGGGATGCTTATCATTTGTTACATGGTAAGAATGTGGTCAACCAAAGACAATGACATAATAATCAAAACATCAGCGAAAATCACAAGGAGAAAAGAAAATAAGAGAAGGAAAAATAAAGGATTGATCAATAAAAGTGAAAACGAGGTGTTTACACCAAGTTACTTTATTGAGACCTAGTCATTCAAGTGAAAATAAGGTGTCTACACTAAGTTACTTTATCAAGCCTTTATTATTTTTAGCCAAGTTTACTTATTAGTCCCTACCCCAACATGGTTACTTATATATTTCAACTTTGCAATACTAGTTATTACTAGTCCATTTTTTTAATGAGTAAGAAGTAGGTATTATTTTTCTATGTTGATTTTCAAATATTATAAAATTTGGACATACTAATTTTTATCCAAGAATTTTAAAATGTATTTATCTAGTTTGTGATAGGCTAAAAAATTCACCCCTTATCCTCACCTCCATCTAAAATGAGGCTATATGATGTCATCGATTTATTATAATTGTCAACTTTTAGTTATTAATCCTTTTAAACCCTTTTAATTTTAGACATTATTTTTTTGTGCCTTGTTTCTCAATAAACACAAAATAGGTGATATTTTTCATAAAATAAAGGTGTAACATTTTTACTAAATATTGAAATCTTTACCATAAGGTACAATATGTCATATCACAATTTTATATTGTAACCATAGAGATTAGGTTTTCAATAATTGTATTGCATGGACTTTGTCCCTCATGGCTACATCTCCTATGTATTTTATGTATGTTGAGACTAGTAATCGCATGTGAGAAGTGTGATGTGAACGTTGAAAGGGATGCGAGTGGAAGAAATAAATGTGGAAAATGAAATTAAATTGTGAAGCATAGTTGTGTTTGTTAAGATATTTGATGTATGAGTTATGTGGAGTACGAGAGATGAAACAAAAGTAAAAAGTAGTTTGGAAGGTAACGATGTAATGTGTGACAATTTTAGAAGGGATTAACTTTTTATGATGATTTTTAAAGGAATGTGCCTAAAATGTGAGTGAAGAGAATGGGGAAAATTTGTAGAAAATATAGTTGACATGAAGAATGTTTTAATGTAAAGAATAAAAAACGGTGGGGAAAAAAATCAACAAATGTCCACGATATAGACACCAAGCCAAAAATATTTTCAATGGGGATGTAAAGGAGCATTGAAAGTGGGAGATGAGGGAGATTTTGTATGATGTTCTCTCTTCTTGATCTATAAGTGTCTTCTCCTACCATGGTAAGGGGATTTGAGGAACTATTGTGAAACTCTAGTTTCCTACAACCACATGAAATATTTGTGAATATTTTAAATGGGTAAGGACCAATTGTGTATTCATTAAGGAAATGTATTGTGGAGATATCTAGAAAAATAGAGTGGGTGATAAAAAATGTTGAGGTGAATAATTGTTATCAATTACTGGACCTTTTATTTTATGGGTAGTTAGAGCACATATATGTAAGAGTAATTCACATTCATGTCTCGAGGGACAATTTAGAGAAAGAGATATGTTGACCATTATCTTATAAAATTCTGCATGCTTTTCTAGGAAATAACAAGTATCATTTGTAAGAGTTTTTCTTGTCGTTTTGTAGCCAAGACTTTATAATTTTATGTAGATATTTCTTGGTTATTATTATTAAATATTACACCGTAAACATTGGCATAAAAAAATTACTTTACAAGTAATGAAAATGTTTCAAAATTATGTAAGGTTTTTCCCATGTAAAGGAATGAATGAATACCTTGAAATCAGCAGAAAACCTCACAAAAAAATCAAAAAAATAGAGCATTGTTTTTCATTTCTTCATCTTATAACCATGCCTTGTTACTTGTTATCACTTGCACCACAATGTCAACATTTTCCTTCTCAATCATTTTTGAAAGCAACAAAAACTTTGGCAAATAGTTGATCATATTTTTCTATTACTGAAATAAGACATGTTTTCTGAGTAAAAAAGAGACTATTCACTATTTCCATTCAATAAATCTAACCCTAATACAAATTCAATACATACATTCTAACCATAAAACAAGAAATATTTGCATTATCTTTCTCATCTTAGAAAATACGCTTTCAATAGAAATTGTTGCCATAGGTAAAAATGGAAATTGTATTGTCTCTACTATATGGAAAGTAAAGTGGATATGCACGAAAAAAATTCATTAATAGAGGGTAGAAAAATTTATGCTTTGGCTCAAGCCATTTGGAAGTCAAGAATTTGAGGCCCGATCCTTAACATATAAGATATACAAATATCCTAAATTGTAATGATCATGATTTTATTTTTGGTTGGAAAATACCAAAAAAATTTACGTCTAACTAAATTCCTTTAGATATGAAGAATTTATAATCTTTCTTCTTAAGAATCCCAAGCATTGTGCTTAAGATACTAAAGTTGAGAGCTAACACTATACTCTTAATATTATACTTTGGACAAATATATAACTAATTTATGTACAACAATATTTGTACATAGTCACCACCTTATTATTTTGCACAAACACCACAAATTAATCCTTACTCTATTTTGAAGCACATAATTTCAAGCATCTCATAATTGCATCAATAAGAATTTAAAGACACCAAAGAAGGCCTTGTAATTGAATAAGCATTTGTAAAACAATTTAACAAAACATGAAAGATGAAAAACATATTTTTGTTTACACTTAGTGTAGACACCTAAATTTGGTTACATTCCCCTTAGCCCCTGATCAGATAACCAACTTAAACATGGGCACCTAACCATGGCCCCTTTCACCCCACATTAATATTAATTTAATTATTTTAATTAAATTAATCCTCATCCTCACAACTTTCATTATTTTATTACCTTAATTGACCTAATTTCCACCTCACCTAGACACCTCATCCAACCACCTCACCCTAGACCTATTCTTGGCATGTTTCCATAACTAACAATAACTAAGTCTTACTTGCCTTAATGAGCTAAGATTTGGTCTAACCCTAAAATCAATGCCTAAGATTTCTCTAACCACATTCCCACTCATTAGAAGGGAAGCTTCCATTCTGATCCGCGATAACAAACCAACTTGGCCCAAGAAATTAGAAAGATCTACCCATTTTAGTAAACCTAGGGAATCCCACCTTAACCGACGCCGATCAGACCTAAACCACATCGGTCAAGACAAAACCATCGTTGGTTACCATTTATTCACCTTAGCAACCTTGTTTGAGAGGTTGGCACATTCGAGAGCAAGAGATGAGAAAGGAGCTACATGCAAGCAGAACTAGAGTCTTTTCACGCACCCAGACATACACCTAACACCACCAGGACAAATCCAAAAGCATTGCACTCATGGAAGCATTCCAGATTCACTGTTATGGTACCAAATACCATCCTTCTGATCAACTACCATTACCATTCAGCCATCCAATTCTGCATCACAGTAAGTATATTCCTAACTAACATTGTTATTTTAGTTAGTAGCTTTTTGTTACTCATGTTATTAATCTACACTTTGCATGCCCATTCTTCTATCCCTTACCAACCTATAACCCAACCATTTCCTTACCCACACTACCAAATCACCCATCCTCACCTATTTGTGCATCCCTGAATACACCTGAGACTTCTATAAACCTCCTTATCCACCCTACCATCTCTATCAAATCCCATATCAAACCTTGTAATCAGATCTCCTTGAGTTTCATATACCCCGACCTTACCGATGTTGGTTACCCATAACCATCATCGATTCTGCATAAACCATCACCGGTCATACCAGACCAATGTTGGTCTCTGTGTTTTATACCCTACCCAAGAACAAAGCCAAACAACCTCCTACTAATTGACCTAAACAACCCATAATCAAACCCTGACTAGTCCCAGTACCTTGACAGTTACCTCATCCTTTAGATCCAACTATAGCCTAGCCTGTTGTGATTATATTTTCTTATTGTACTTGAATGAGATACCTAAATCATATCAACTACAGTAGAACTTTACTTATTTCTCACATTAATTTTTTTTAAACAATGGATTGACATCCATCTAGGAAGTATCACACTTCCCAAAACTAGCATACGCTAGGCATTCCACTATCATATATCATTTAACTTCTATTTTGTGGTCTTGTTTTCTATTACAGTAGTTCCTCCTAGCCAAAAGGAAGGCTTTCACAATCGGCACTGGATCGAGAAGTCATAACATGCACAACAACCATCAACCAACCCATTTAACAGGTATTCCTCCTAGCCCATAACCCTATCTGTTTCATCATTCAAAATGTAAAGAAAATGGTGAAACATTTTGCATGCCTGGTGGGACCCATCAGGGGTTCTATTGCATTTTCTTCATTTCTAGGTGAAATTTGTGTTTTTTTCCCTTTAAAAGTCTTACACAGTAATTTTCTTCCCTAGTAATCCTCTCTTCTTTCTAATTTCTCTAAAATAAACATTTCTCTTAGTGCATTTAAAAGGAATCATTCTTCTTTCTTGCTTTCTAGCATTTAGTGAAAGAGCATACCCTCTCCTATTCATCATTTGCTTCATCGAATGTAATCTTTTTGATTTGGGCTTAAAATTGGTTGCATTACATTCTGATTTGCTGCATTTAGCTCACATTAAAATGAGGGCAACCTATATGCTGGAAGTCATGCCCAGCTGATGGTTGACATAAAGAATCATAGAAATCACATTCTCTCTCTCTCTGTCTTACCAAACTACACAAAATTGAAATATACACATATTTCTTAAACAACATCTTACCTAGGAACACCTATTAGTGATCACATGATTTGATTGGCAGGTACTCCCCATCTCATTACCTCTGTCGATTCATCATCTTAGAGGATGGCCCGCCCCCACCATAACATACCAAAACCTCTCCTTTTAGATATCCTTCTTCATAGGAAGCCTTCCTCACCAAAAACTCTATTCTAAAATTCATGAGTTGGTCTTCTAAATAGCATAAGCTCAACACATTAAAAATCACTTGTTAGGTATGTGTTTTTAGTGTTTGATTGATGTGCATTTTGAGGTGTGAGGATACACTTCTCCATTTTTCCATTTTGTTGCCTTACACACTCCACAATCACAGTTGGAGTATTCTGACTTCTTCTGAGTGTGTCAGACTTCATTGCATCATCTCCAACCTCTGGGTTGATTATTTATCTCACTAAAATTCATAACAATCCATTTTTCTACATCTTTCCAATTTTCACAAGATGGCATCGGTTACCCCCACCGACCTTCATTGGTTTTCTTAACCGACATTGATTTTCTATTCTTTTGGGTTAAATTGCCTAAAAGAACCCTTATTTCATTTTCTTTGTTGTCAGAGTTCCTATGAGTCTCTATACTCTCTCTAATTTGATAAACAGTCATCATACAACTTGTTCATTTGACCATCACCGGTATTTTCCTCATTTGATAAAATTGTTCCTACCTCACAGTAACCGACCTCAGTTACCCCTGAACTGGCATCGGTCATCCTTAACCGATGTCGGTTACCCTGTATTGAACATCAACTGATATATTACCCAAATCTACCTATAAACACCTGTTTTCTTCATTCCTGTTACTTTCTGTGTCACCTGTAGGATACAACATCACCTGATATACATTCATTCACATGGTGTTGACTCACAACCAAGCTAATGCTCTTATATTTCACATGAGTTGTCAACCACTCCCACCTAGTCCTTCACCACCCTCTATCCTATCACCCATGGATCCAACCCTACCTACCACCATTGTTGCAGTGACGAGGAATTTACATGACTCCTTGATCAAAATCTCATGGCCTTATAGTTCTACCTTTCCCATTCTTCCACCTAGGACTCCTCAAGTCAGTTGATATATGGCATGCACTGTATCCATCTCTCCTACCCTTATTCCTATTCTGCATCAGCCCCTAATAATGTTGTGTTACCTTCACCTGCTTCACCCCCAGTGGTTTCACAACTAGGACCCATACCCGCCATGACCATTGCATCTGTAGTATCACTCACACCTATATTCTATTGTCCCATCATCGACCACCCAGGACCATAACCCCATCTCGCACCCATTTTCTCAAAAATACCCATTACAACACAACTTCGCACGTGGTTTCAGTGACCCCTACTCCACATAATCTTATCCTCTCCATCCCACAAACACTTCCCCCAATTACTACTAGAGTCACTGCAACCATCCCACCTATATACACATACTATCAACAACCCCCTATCTTGTATGTCACCCATTCTAGAAACATACCCTCTATATCGGTCCCCTATTCTCAACCTCCCTATTTGAAATCACCATACAATGGAATGCCACCCACATCACAGGTTCAATACCAGACCCCTTATGCCACAAAAGCAACCCTTCCACCACAACCTACCAATGACCTCATCAAATCAATGATGGAAAGGATGCAAACATTGGAAGTTTTAGTTTTGGGCTTGTAGTTCTCTCACCTACGATGAAATCTATAATGATCCCATTCATCCATCCATCCCTATTCGCCCATACCAGTACATTGGGAAATGCCAAAATTCAACCGTTTCAATAGTAAAGAAGACCCACAGCAATTTGTGGTCTTTCAAACATGGGTGTTACCTAATCACCCATGATGATGCTTTACTCCTACGAACCTTCCCGATGTCCCTAACAAGACCTGCCTTAGACTGGTATAGTGGGCTACCAAGACACTCCATCTACTCATTTAATCAAGTAGCCTAAGCCTTCTTAGATCACTTCTCCATCAACATTGTTAAGAAGGTTACCATGACTGATATTTATTCCACACAATGACAGTACGATGATGATTCTATCACTAACTTTGTCACTCACTGGCATAGCCTAATTAACCATCTCACATTTCAATTACCTCAAACTAAACTCATAGAGTTGTTTACTCAGCTTACGTAAGACACATCTCACCAAATCTACAGGTGTAGACCTTTCGCACTTTTGACGAGGCATTCACCATGGCACGAAATTAGAAATTCATGCTATCAAAGAGAATAAAATTCAACTTCATAACAAGAACATCGCATTCAAATCAAATGATGCTTCTTCATCTTCGAAACCCCAAAACAACTATTTAAAACCCAAAGGATCTGTCAATACTGTAGTTCTCAAGGCTATTCCCCCTCATCAATCAAACCCAGCCAAACCTCATTCTAATCTCTCTCCCATCCAAGATTTCCAGGTTTATATAAGAATAGTGAAATTACCCATCGATAGGAGAATCTTACTCTTCTATTTTGGAAAATCTTGTAAAGGCTAGTGACATTACCCTTCCACCTATAAAACTACATATTGTTTTGAACATGAGTGACCCATGCCCACATGGTATAAGGAATATGACGTTTGCAACTATCATCGTGTCAAAGGCCATAGTGATAATAACTACACCACCTTCAGAATATCATCCAATAAATGTTAGACAATGGATATCTAGTCTAGGATATCTTGAATGCACCCACTAACCAAAACCTACATATCTTCAAGAATCCATTTCCTAATCATACCCCATCTTCCAACTAAGTTGGTGACACTTACAATAATGATAGTAATGTTTTTGAGGTCCACACTATTTTTGATGACATACTTGGTTGCTTCCCAATTTCCTCATGTTCCTTCCATAGATGAATTCTTAGCTGAGCTCCACTACCTACACAAGGACCTATTTCATCTACACCTCCACTCATAGATGAACCCCATTCATTTTATCCTTCACCCATGGAAGAGCCTATACTTAGCACACTGCCTTTGGCCCCTCAAATTACCAAGAATTTGTCAATGGCACCTCTCCTACTCATAGGAGATACATGTTCATAACCTATTATTTTCCAAAATTCTCCCGGGGAAAATTTGGTCAAACACAACCCCGCACATAAAGAAAATCTGAAGGGGATGATTCAGACCATGAGCTCACATTCCAAAATGAAAAACAAGGGGACAAGTGAGCTCGACTCAAGGAGCACAGGGTCAAAAGAGACCAACAACATCAAAATAGTCTAGAGCACACAAGAGAATTAGAGGAAGGACTCAAAGTTTCAGACTTCAAATATGAGTTGGCTCAAGGCAGAACAAATAGACTCATGGAAGCACCACGCGTCATCTTGGTGCAATTCCAAAAGGTGTAGCAAAATAGAAACTCCAAACATGCACCAGCCCACCACACATCCATGAGCCAAAACAAACAGATTCGGCGGTTGACAAGTCAAAGAGTCAGGTGGAAGCCTCCACATGTCTCTCTAGCACAACTCCTAAGTTGGGTCTAAAGGGCGGTCCTCAAATGAGTGCCAGTCTGCCACATAGCCGAGGGTTAGAGAAAGGTCTCATCGGCTGTTGAAAATTCATAAACCCGCGGAATATGCCACGTGTCTCATCAACACAACTCCAAAGATAGGATCTGAATGCATAACCCCAAACAAGCACAGGCTCACCACATGTCCCAGTGTCTGAAAAAGAGATAGAGCGGGCACAAAATCTCTAAGTATAAGAGAGAACCGACATAATCCTCCATGCATCCCAAAGGCACATCTCTAAGGGTCACCGAGTCAAAAAGGGTCCCTAAATGAGTGCGAGCTTCCACGTGTCCCAGGTCCAAAATGGGATAGAGCCGACCATTCGAAATGACTAAGTATATAAAGTCAACATAATTAGTTTCCACATGTCTCATTAGCGTAATTTCAAAGGTGCGGCCCAAATTGGAGACTTAAATGAGCATGAGGCTTCCACATGTCCTAGGGCTTGAAAAGTCTTGAAAGGACCATTGAAAATTCTAAGCAGAGGCAGGCTAGAAAAGGTGTCATGTGTCTACATGGCATAATTTCTAAGGTAAAATTTAAAGTGAGTCCTAAAACATGCGCTTTGAGCTCCATGTGTCCAAGGTTAGATATATGGCCCCACCAAGTAAAGGAGACTTAGCCAAAATACAAGGAAATAGGGAAATCTAGCAAAAGAGGCCACGTGTCTCTTCACCGCACTTTCAAGAGTCGAATCCAAGGATGGTCCCCAAACATGCACCAGCCCTCCATGTGTCTCACCAGCATAATTTCAAAGGCGAGGCCAAAAAGGTTGTTCCCAAATGAGCACCAACCCGCCATGTGTACTATAGTCTAAAAAGGTAAGAATGGGGATTGAAAAGTCCAAAGGTCCATAGAATCTTCCACGTGTCTCGGGCGGGCACATCATCTCCGCCAATAAGAGGGACTCATGAAAAACAAAAGGAACAGAGAGGAGCCCACGGATGATGCCATGTGTCTCATGGGTGAAATTTTAAGAGCGAAGGCAAGGGGAGAAATCTCAAATGAGTGCGGGGCTGCCACATGGCCCTTGTATGAACAAACCCTTGCATACTGCAAGTCGCGTTAAGTGCCCAACCCGAGGAACTTCAGATGGCCATATCTTTTGATTGGGAACTTAGATTTGGGTGGGAGAAGACTTTTTGGAAAGGTCTCGACATCCTCTACACCATGGAGGCTTGAAACTTTAATTTTGATAGGGTTAGGTGGGTGAGAAGTAGGAAAATGTCTTGCAAGCTATTAATGAAGGATCCGATTGCTTTAACCACCTAGATTTGATTTTGATATGATGTTTTCTTTCTTTGACATGCCAGTAGACATACGGTGGTGGATTTGACAAATTTTAGGTGGATTCACCGGGGGCATTGAGGGATGGTGGTTGAGCTTTCAGAGTAGGATTCAACTTTCCTCTCTCTTTCCTCTCATTCTTCTATATATTGTAAAGGAGGGCCATTTTCTAACATTGGTCATTATTTCCCCTCTGCCCCCTCTCTCTTTCTTCCTTAGGGTAGAATGTGGAGTCTAAGCCTCTTCTCACATCTTTGTAATGGCATTTTCTTTCCTCTTTCCCACTAATGATGTACTTGTGTGAACTCATGGAGAAATAAAATATGTTTTGTGATGCATTTTATCCATCCTTC
The DNA here is from genome assembly GCA_018340775.1 of Taxus wallichiana var. yunnanensis. Taxonomy (NCBI): domain Eukaryota; kingdom Viridiplantae; phylum Streptophyta; class Pinopsida; order Cupressales; family Taxaceae; genus Taxus; species Taxus wallichiana. Next base: position 828,415,226 of record CM031237.1, on the reverse strand, counting down.
CTTATTTTATCATCTCTTCTTACGTCTCATCATTGTAGGTATACTGCGTGCATATTTTTGATATTCATTACAAGTTTTGGGAGCTGTACTTAATGGGTTTTGAAGTGGTGTTCGTGTGAAATCTATCTCTAGTCTGTGGTGTATCTTGTCCACCCTCTCCTCTACTCATGTCTCTCCACTTTAGGTAGTTTGGGTCTCGTGATTAGCCACTTCCTTTTATGTTGTATGACCACTTAGTGTAGGCTCTCTCTTTCACTCTCTCTCTCTCCTTGTACCCTTGGAGAATGTTAGACTAGGATAGGTTAGATCTTCCTACACTGGAGTAGCTTATGGCAGGTAGATTAGGAATCAAGAACCGCTTTCTCTAGAGTGTCATTTTAGGTTTGCAAGTCCCACAACTTGAGAGATGGTCCCATGTTGTGCAATCACACTAAATTCCCCACTCAGACACGAGGCCATTTAAGGGTGTTGTGATTCTACACTAACATTTTTGGCATGCCCAATGGGATAGGTCTGAAGCACCTTACCACTTCATCTTAGCATGTTGGTGTGTTCCTATTAAGATTCATCCTTTTGAGGCACATGTAAGCACATCTGGTGACTCCATCTGGTCAACAACCCATCTATGAAGTTGTAGACCTTTCCCCATCCATTTTCATCCATTTTTCTTCCATCTCTTTCATCTTCTACCATTCATGAAGTTTTGTAATCATGACTTCATTTCCCTCATGGAATTCACACCTACAACAGTGCAGTCCACCTCCAATGTATTTCCCAACTCCTCTAGATCAGCATTATGATCAGATCCAGAACCATTATGCTTACCCATATGAGCAGTGTCAAAGCCATTTTGGCCATGGAGCTTATCAAGAATAAGGGGACGCATACAATGGTGATGGTTATGTGGAGAATGTTGGTCTGCTGGAAAAGATTCAATGCATGGAGGCTAGCATGGTGTAGTCAAGGGCTACAACACAAATGAAGGCATTCAAGATTGGTTGCAAGGCACCTTGTCTATGGGTCAGCCCTTTTCCAAGACACTATAGCCCATAGGAGAAGCTTGACTTCATGGTTGAGACACTTCCCCAACTTACGCAATGGACCAAGGATATAGAGGCCTATGAGCTTAATACCAGACAACCTTATCAATGGTTAATTCCACCACATCATAGCTTTTCTTTTCCTTTTCCTCAATCAATATCATCACACAGTAGTATCATTAATCTATCTCCCCATCTTCTAACCCAAGTGTTGATTTCCCTTCTCCATCTCCTAGTCTTCCATCTCATTTCAATTCTTCTACCCTTTCCCTTCCCAAACATTCATTCCCTCCAAACAAACAAGAATTTCCACCTCCCTCTCCACCACAAAAATATTAAAGCTGGTTGAACCTCAACCTACCACTCTTTTTTCCCAAGTCCATGTTGGGAAGATACTCAAGAATCCATTCAAGGAGAACAACAAGAGGAACCCAACAGAGAAGAAATGATAGACAATATGAAGAGTTGGGCTGCCAAATTTGGGTTTACAAAGATCCCCTTGATGGTTAAGCCAATAGAGGAGGTTAAGGTTGAAGAGCCAGTGGTGGCTGAGGTTGAGTTTGTAGTAGAAGAAGAACAAGGACAAGAGGAAGAAGATCAGCAATATTTTTGCTCTAAATGCGAGTGTCCATAATGACACTTTGTTAGTGCAAATCAAGAACACCCTTTGGATGTTTTCTCATATTTCTAGTTTGATAATGTACATCCAATTTGATTACACAACATTGAATCTTTCCCCCAAATGTGGGACTTGTAAAATGGGAAAAGAATCTCAAGATTAGAGGCTAGTTCCTCAACTCCTCCGATCAGATGTATAACTTGAAAATTTCAGATGTTTAATATCAGATCCTACTCTAAATTCTAAGGGACAGAGGTAGATGATGCAAAGAAATAAAACTAATACTAACAAGGTGATACACCAAAGGAGTGGTGAACATTTACTTCTAAAAATTGAAACAGATCATAGAAATGCAACAAAAATCTTGCACAAATTGATAAAATGTAATGAAATATCATAAATGAAGCAAACAACACAAGAAGAGGATCAAACTCATTCATAAAGCTTGCATTGTCATTTTCAATGTCAAAAATACATGAATTACAATAGCAGAGAGTTAGAAAACATGTTATAGTCCTGAAAAGGTTTAATATTCCACAAAATCACTTTCTAGGGTGAAAGAGGGAGCCTGTAAAACATAAAAATGTCCAACCCTTTACAAATGAGCCAAATCTGGCTTTTAATGGTGAAAATTTGAGCTCAGGAAGGAGAAATACGTGGGAAAATGTGAAAGGATGCTTCAACCATTAACCAAATTGCATTAAAATAGCATGGTCACCCTCAAAATTTCATTCCCCAATGTTTTTGACCATGCTGGAGAAGAATGCGAGCCATACTTCATTAAAATTGGTGGTTGAAACGTCAGTTCTATTCTCCTTCCCATGCCAGAGGTGTTTTTTTATTTTCTCTCTAAACCCCACCAAAACACAAAATTGAACCCTCCATCATGTAGAGAATTTCACCATCTTTCCAATGCCACCAAGAATGTAGAAATATGAGCTCTGGATCAAAATTTATGCCCTTCTGAAGATTTAGGGCAAAACTAGGGCAAAATTGAGTTTTGCGGGCCCGAAATTTAAAATTTTCCCTCTTTTTGACCTTTGGGAAAAATTCCCCAAAAATTTCCACCTCCCACTAGTCTGATGCCATGTGGTACCTTTTGATTGGTCATGGGCCTTCCCTTACCTTTTACGCCTTTCGATGCTCCAAGGACACGTGTCGGTTGTGATTCGTTAGGGCCTTTGGGCCAGATATTCCATTTGCGCCAACTTTGGAAAAATTTCAACTTCATCTCGCCACTCCGACCTTCGATGACCCCGACAACACATGGCCTATTCTTATTGTCCCTCGGGGCATGCTTCCAAATTTTCCTTTGACTCTGACCATTTCCACTGAATGGGACACATGGCACCTTGTCATTGGCTTGGGCCTGAATAAGCTCTTTCTCCTCTGTAGGCCCGCCTTGGAAAAAGGTTTCATCGGCCACATGGACACGTGGCATGCTCATTGGATTCATGGGACATTAGGGTGGGATTTCATTCAATTATTTTCCATATTTGGGAAAAAGGAAAATTTCCTTCCGCCCCTCCGCCTTCCAATGCTCCGAGGACACATGGCCTCCTCCTATTGGTGGTGGGCCTTCGGCCAAAAATTCCTTTGAATTCCCGACAAATCCTTGGAATTTTTTTAAATTCTCTCCCACCTCCCATCATTCCGCTTCGACTTGGCACATTTTGATTCACCGGTGACCTCCCATGGGAAAATTTCCCTCCAAAACTCCGTTGAGCCATAACTTGAAAAATACAAGGAGTTAGAGGAAAAATTTACCTTTCTGGAAAGCTGAGAAGATTCTCTATCCAATGAAACCATTTCCAAAAAAAATTGAGTGCCTAAAAGTGAAAAAAATTTAACTGAGGCACAAGGAAGGAAGAAATGAAGGGGAGTTAGACAAAATAAGCAAGGGGCTTATTTTGGATAACAATTTTGGCGACTCAGAGGGGTCATCTACCTACTGGATGAAGTTACCAGTTGCCTGAAGCAATCCATTGGGCATGGAGTCATCAAATATACTACTTGGTACCCCCAACTGATTAGAAAATTACAAGGAGGAAGAGTGTGAGAGTAGAACATCACCTCATAGAAGTCTAGAATGCTAGATTCATTCGCTTCTTTGAGTGCCAAAGCTTTAGTCCATTTGGTGAAGTAATCTATGGCTATTAGAATCCACTTGTGCCTTTGGCTTTAGTTTGGGTTAATGACTCTAATGAAGTCCAAACCCCATTGCATGAATGGCTGGTCAACCGAGATTGGGTGCAATGGAAGGGCAACTAGTCTTTCCTTGCACCATGTGAAGAATGCACAATTCTTGCACTTCTTGATCCATGCATAACAATCACTAAATACTTTGGGCCAATAATAGCCAACCTTCATGATCTTGAGGTTTGTCACTCTTGGAGAAAAGTGGCCCCCATCTGATCCACTATGAAATCTTCTATCATTCTATTAATTTGGTTTGTCCCAATGCATCTCGAGAGAACTCCATTTACATCCTTCTTGAAAAAAACACCATCAACAAGTGCATATGGGACAGCCTGCAATCTAAAGTGTCTTCTCTTGGTTTTGTTCATTTCTGGAGGGCATAGGCCTCTGTGTAGGAAATGCATTATGTCTTGGGTCCAACAAGGAGTGAGGACACCATCATTCTATTCTTGAACATTTCCTTGTTCTTCAGTTGTCTTGCATGCCAAAACAACATTCTTCTCATTTCTTGCATCCATTGATTTGCTCAAGACCAGCTGCTCACATAATCCCTTTCTCGATACCAGCTTGGTAACTTTGATCTCAATTTCATACTCCATGACACGATTAATCCACCCCGCACATTTTTCATTTACGTCTTGTTAAGGAGGAAGTCTTTGACTCCCACTTAAGAAACCAGCAATTGAATGTTTTTGTTTGAAAATAGATGCTTAAATTTCTTCAAGTTCCTTATCACTCAATAACTTGCTTCTCAATGAAAGAATACCTCACTTCATAGTCCTCCAGGATTTGGCTAAAGAAAGCAATTGGCTGCTCTACCTTTTCTTCATTCTATTGTACTAAAATTGCAGAGATTGTATCATCACCTCCAAATGCATAAAGGATGAAATCCTTGGATAAATGTGGGTTAATGAGAGTTGGAGCTTGTGAAATGGATTCTTTAATTTCCTCAAAACTTTCCTTACCTTCAGCTTTCCATTTGAAATCCATGATTTTCTTCAACATCATAGTTATTGGTTTGACAAGGGCTGCAAAATCTGGGACAAACCTCCAAAAAAATTTATTCTACCCAAGAAACTTTGAAGGGCCTTCTTATGACTTGGTAATGACAGGGATTTTATTGCTTCAACCCTCTCGGATCAATTGTTAATCCTTCTTTGGAGACAATGTGGCCAAGAAGCTTTCCCTCATGAGCTAGAAAAATACATTTCTTAGGATTCAAGGATACCCCAAATCTTCTACATCTTTGGAACACTTGTCTTAAATGAAAGAGATGATCTCATGCTGGACTTTTAGAAAATACACCCCGTAATATCATTTAGATAAATCAGCACCATTTTTTTGATCGAGTCCCTTGAACGCCATGTCCATTTCCCTTTGGAAGGTAGCTCCAAATTTCTTGGACAGCCCAAATGGCATTTTTCTATATGCATAAGTCCCCCATTTGGTGGTGAAGGTTGTTTTGAACTGATCCTCTTCCTTTACCATGATTTGATTGTACCCTAAATAACCATCTAACAATGAAAATCTCTCAGAGCCAACAACAACTTGCAAAATCTGCTCCATAGAAGGAAGTGGGTAGTGATCCTTGAGAGATGCTCTATTCAAATCTCTGAAGTCTACACACAATATGATCTCCCCACTCTTCTTTCTAACTAGAACCAAGTTTGCTACCCAACTAGAATGCTTGATGGGAAATATGATACTTGCCTCTATCAACTTATTCAATTCCTTCTTCATAAGAGGCTCCATGTGTGGATTGACTGGCCTTTGTTTTTGTCTTATGGGTTTAGCACTTGGATCCAATTCAATTGTATGTTGAGCTAGCTTAGGATTGAAACCCTTCAGATCCTTATAGCTCCAAGAAAATATATCGGGAACTCTTGGCAAAGTTGCATGAACTCATACCTTTCTTGCTCGGTTGTCACTTTACCAATTTGAAGTGATTTGCCTTCTCCAACCAAGATGGGCACTGAATCTTCTCCCTTGACTTGGATATTTGCTTTCTCCTTCCTAAATTGATCATTAGGATTAAAAATGGACTCCAAGGTGACAAGCCCCTTTGGTAGTTTGTTGGTTCTCAGCTGTACTACTTGATCACCATACTGTTGTTCTAATTTTTCCTGATTTTGGGCTGAGAACTCAGCTTCTTCTTGTAAGAAATTGATGATTTGTTATCATTTTCAAACACCTGCCAACTAACATTATTATCTAGCACTGATGGCCTTACAATCACATGAACACTTGGTTGTAATTTATTTTCCTTGATGCTTTCCACAACATCAAGGGTTGTCCCAACTACTGAAGCATGTCAAAGCAGCTTGGTTTTCTTTCCTAGGGATGGAATTGATGATAAAACCTCAAAATCCTCAATGAGGTCCCACACCCTATTCTTATAACACTTGAGCAGATCATTTTTGGCAGCATGCTTCCCTCTAACTTGATTGAAAATCATCTCACTGTCACCAAAGACTTGTAGGTTTTTGATACCTCTCTTGATTGACCAATGCAATCCTTGTATTAAAGCTTCATATTCAACAGTGTTGTTAGAACATGTAAACTGAAATCTAAAAGCTGAATAATATTTAATTCCTTGAGGTGAAACAAGCATATCTCCCCCTCTTTCACCTTGTCTACTTCTTGATCCATCAAAGAACATATGTCATACCTCATTGTTATCTTTATGGTTTGGCTTGGTGATGCTAGGAATAGACTGATTTTCTTCATGTATGCAATAAACTCCTAACTTAGATTCTTCTATTTCTTGGTAGGGATCAAAATCATGTACCTTGCTTGCCCATTCATCAAGAGTCAAATCTAGGATGTTTCCAACTTTGGTGTCAGCTTCATCTATGCTTGGATAATCTTCTTGATCAAATGTTGAACAATTGGTATTGATTTGGCTTGGAGTATGAGGTTCAATATGGAAGTTTGCAATAAGTTCATACCTAATTGTGGCCTTAGTTCCATATCTAGTTCTAAACAACATGTGTGACCAATCAACAGATAAGTAACCTCCAATTTTAGCTGTGAAATCCCTTGACAAACATAGGGCAAAGAGTGGTGGCAAATCTATTACTGACACATCTTGCAAAATAGTAACATTGGGGCATGCATGCAAAGTAAGGCTCAAATATTTAATTACTCCCACTATTGTTACTGTTGTCCCATCCAATTGCACCACTCCTTTGGATATGATTTCATATTGGAGACCCAACTGATCATCTATTTGCTTGGGCATTACAGAACTACTTGCCCCAGAATCAATCATGCAATTGTGTACTAATTTATCCCCAATGATCAATGAAACATAGAATGGGGGCTTCACAACTTTACCTTGCTGTCCTCCATGATTCCTTTTAGGTTGAGTTGAGCAGCATTTGTGAGTACCTTCTCTTACATATGAACTTGTTGATTTGAAGTTAACCAATTCTTCATGATAGCTTGTAGTAGATCTCTTTAGCCTAGGGATGGATAGTGATTCCCACATTGATATATTTACATTTGTCTTCTTCATCTTATCAATGATGCTTAATGGGGATGAAACATCTCTTTATCCCCTTGCCTACACATTCCTTTCTTACACATGGGCAGAATAAATGGCATTTGAGCTGGTCTAGAAGGTGGCTTGGGCAGTCCTTGCATTTTGGGAACTCGCATTTTTCTTACCGACACTTTGTGGAATGGTGGAAGGTTTGGATCACCTAGAGCCAATGATTTCCCTTCACCCATATTCCTTTTTTTACCTTGTATTGGCTACCACATTCTCGAGACATTACTTGATTCTTACCACAAAAATCCTCACCTGCCAATTTACCAAAGTGTGGTCTCATTTGGAGTTGTGCTTTCTTTGAGATGCCCCTTGTTGCTGATTTGTTTCTTGGCTCACCTCACCTTCTACACTAGTTTTTTTCACCATCAAATCTTGGTTCAAGGTGCCATTGAAGCACATAGATTGGTTATGAGGTTCATTGCATGGGAAACACCACTCATACTCTTGAGCTATATTATTTTGCACTGGCACTAAAGCTTTAGAGGTAGATGCAGCATTGGGATTATAGGGCTGAAATGGTCTATTAGTAGGAGGCCTTACTTGATTTTGATTTATACTTGATTGGGCAGCCTATTAGGCTGATATGGTTACTTATTAGGTTGAGCTTGAGGCTGATAAGGTCTAAAACTTTGGGCCTGTTGCCTCTTAAATGTAACCAGTTCATTGCCTAAATTTTTCAATTGTTTCATGACTTCTTGAAGTTCATTTGAGGCACTAGAGGATAAAGTAGAAGTCTCACTTGAACTCTGATTTCTAGGAGAGGGGATAGAGCTATAGTAGGTGCTTGGCTAGTGTTTGGACTTTCCAAGTTTGGATACAAGGGCATGGGAGGCCTAGGAGCCAATTTACCAATTTGAATCAAACAATTCTCATCCCTAATGGCGATGTTATAAGCTGCAGGTATAGTGGTACCTCCCATGGATTGAATTAACATAGAAATATCAAAATTTAAAGCTTTAAGATAGTATAAGAAAGCACCTTCAGCTGTTGGCCATACTGCCACTAGAAATCTATCCCAAGTCCTTTGAAATCTAAAGTTGAAGTTTTTCACTACTCATTGGGATATCTCTTGATAGTTGTCAATTGTTCCAATAGAGACAAGTTATCTCCCTTTTCTCAAATTTCTCATGGAGAGCTATGCATAACTCGATTCCAATTTTGGATAGAACCAACCCCAAGGATTCTAAACCATTGCAATGCTTTCCTTTGAATGAAGATGCCAACAATTTACATCTCAAAAATCTCATGGATTGCACAAACATTAGTAATGTCTTTGACATGATCACCAGGAGTGGTATGATTTTCTCCAGTGAAATATGGAATTTTCTTCAATGCTGCAATTGGAACTAGATTTTGTGCATTGAGAGCAAGTGGGCTACTACCAGTGAAGTTGACATAAGGGTTTTGTTGTGCCATTTTGATTGGCCTGAGAACCCTTGTTGATTGAGTGAAAGGTCTAGAAGGTGGAGGAGTTGATAGAGTTTGTTTGGTGGAGATGGAGACCTTTGAATCCTCCTTCCTCTATGCCTTCTTCTAGGAGATAGCTACAAATACTCAAACAACCCTTCTTCTCTGGCTCTTGATCTTGTGTTGATTCTTCTCATGAATTTTCAGACTATGACTACTAAAACCAATTGATTTTTTCACTTTGGAGTCACCAGATGTGCATATAAGGGCTCTTCGAGTAAAAACTTGCAACAAATGCACATCAAATTTGTTGCAATGAAGATGAAGACCTCTAAGGTCCCACTAGGTGTGCCAAAACTATTAGTGCAAATCAGTAGCACCCTCTAGATGTTTTCTCAGATTTCTAGTTTGATAATGGACATCTAGTGTGATTGCACAACATTGAATCTTTTCCCCAAGTGTGGGACTTGTAAAATGGGAAAAGAATCTCCAGATTAGAGGCTGGTTCCTCAACTCCTCTAATCAGATGTATAACTTGAAAATTGTAGAGGTTTAATATCAGATCCTACTCTAAATTCCAAGGGGACAGAGGTAGAGGATGCAAAAGAAATAAAACTAATACTAACAAGGTGATACACCAAAGGAGTGGTGAACATTTACTTCTACAAATTGACACAGATCATAGAAATGCAACAAACATCATGCACAAACTGATAAAATGTAATGAAAGATCATAAATGAAGCAAACAACACAAGAAGAGGACTGAAACTCATTCACAGAGCTTGCATTGTCATTTCCAATGTCAAAAATACATGCATTACAATAGTAGAGAGGTAGAAAACATGTTACAATCTTGAAGAGGTCTGATATTCCACAAAATCACTTTCCAAGGTGAAAGAGGGAGTCTTACAAAACATAAAAATGTCCAACCCTTTACAAATGAGCCAAATCTGGCTTTTAATGGTGAAAAATCAAGCTTAGGAAGGAGAAACACGGGAAAACATGAAAGGATGCTTCAACCACGACCAAATTGCATTAAAACAACATGGGCACCCTCAAAGTTCATTCCCCAATGTTTTTGACCATGCTGGAGAAGAATGCAAGCCATACTTCATTAAAATTGGTGGTTGAAACATCAGTTTTGTTCTCCTTCCCGTGTCATAGGTGTTTTTTATTTTCTCTCTCAAACCCCACCAAAATAAAAATTGAACCCTCATCATGTAGATAATTTCACCACTTTCCAATCCACAATAATTTAGAAATCTAGCTCGGATCAAAATTTATGCCCTTCTGAAGATTTAGGGAAAACTAGGCAAATTTGAGTTTTGGCGGGCCCAAAATTTAAAATTTTCCCTCTTTTTTGACTTTGGGAAAAATTCCCCAAAAATTTCCACCTCCCACTAGCTCGAATGCCACATGGCACCTTTTGATTGGTCATGGGCCTTCCCCTTACCTTTTTACGCCTTTTGATGCTCCAAGGACACGTGGCAAGTTGTGATTCGTTAGCGGGCCTTCGGGCCGAGATATTCCATTTGCGCCAACTTTGGAAAAATTTCAACTTCCTCCCACTGCTCCGACCTCCAATGACCCCGAGGACACATGGCCTATTCTTATTGGCCCTCGGGGGCATGCTTCCAAATTTTCCTTTGACTCTGACCATTTTCGCGAATGGGACATGTGGCCTATTCTTATTGGCCCTCGGGGCATGCTTCCAAATTTTCCTTTGACTCTGACCATTTCCCTGAATGGGACACGTGGCGCCTTGTCATTGGCTCGGGCCTGAACAAGCTCTTTCTCCTCTACGGGCCCGCCTTAAGGTTTTCATCAGGCCACATGGACATGTGGCATGCTCTGATTGGTGTGGGCCATCAAGGGCGGGATTCCATTCGATTATTTTCCATATTTTGGCAAAAAGGAAAATTTCCTTCCACCCCTCCACCTTCCGATGCTCCGAGGACACATGGCCTCCTCCTATTGGATGGCGGGCCTTTGAGCCAAAAAATTCCTTTGACTACCCTGACCAATCCTTGGAATTTTTTCAAATTCTCTCCCACCTCCCGCCATTCCACCGCTGACGTGGCATTCTGATTCACCAACGACCTCCCATGGGAAAATTTCCCTCCAAAACTCCGTCGAGCCATAACTTGAAAAATACAAGGAGTTAGAGGAAAAATTTTACCTTTCTAGAAAGCTGAGAAGATTCCCTATCTAATGAAACTATTTCCAAAAATTTTGAGTGCCTGTAATGTGAAAAAAATTGATTGAGGCACAAGGAAGGAAGAAATGAAGGGGAGTTAGACAAAATAAGCAAGGGGCTTATTTTGGATAATAGACACTTTGTCTAAAGAGGATGCTAATCTAATCCAAGCTACAAAACTAGTTAAGGAGGAGGAATAACTAGCTCCAAGTCCCATCAAAGAAGAGAAGCTAGGAGAGATCAAGTCGAGTTGAGGCCACTCAATGAAGAAAGCATCATTAAAGATTTTTCCTTTCATTTCAAGGGCCTAATTTGATTGATGAACCCATGATGGAGGTGGACCATACGGTTCCGAGAATCTAAGTGTGGAGTAGGCCACAAAAGAACCTTCAATTCTTCCTCCCACTTCATTCCCTTCAAGCTTTGATGTTGAAGAAGATTTTGAGATTTCAAAATTCATGGTTTGAAGAAGAAGGTAACCATGGTGAGCTAGTTGCATATCAGAAGGACACTATGGAGGAGGTAGAGCACATGCAATAGGAAAACAAGGAGGCAGACTATCTGTCAAACTTGGAATATTTCTTTGATGGAGAGGATCTTAAGTAGATAACATCATTCTCTCCTCCATCATCTACCTTCCAAGAACATGAGCCTGCTTCCATGAAGGAGAACATCCAAGTGCAACAACCTGCACTTCATAACAACTCTCTGAAACCAAGGTTAGAAGACCATGATTTTCCATGTTCTTCACAAGAGAAGGAAGGGAATGAGCAAGAGGATGTCATCATCTCTTCCACACCATCCACATAGGAAGGTCACCGAGAAGATTCCATTCTTGGATTTGAAAGTCGAGCAATGGGTACACCTAAAGGACCATACCATGCCCTATCAAGTACTTGGATTCATTGGAGCCAAGGGAGAAGCCAAAACCAGCCATGCTCACTCCAAAGCATGAAGATGAGTATTAAAGTACCAAGGGTTAGCCGCCGTAATGCCTCTTCACCAAATACGAGAGCAACTAAAAGAGTTATTTGTTTTTCTAGTTGATACCTTGATGATATTGGTGGAAGATTGGCCTCTTGAAGTTTCTCATTCATTGTAACTGCCATGTTTAGTGCCAAATCATATACATGGCCACATTTTCTAAGAAAGGGAAGTTATTTCTCCCTACCTATGGCAGGCTCTTTTTAGCTTTTTTTTGTTAGGGTTAGTATAGTAGTAGGAGTAGATTTTGCTTTCAGTAGAATAAGTGCTCTTGCACACTCTGTATGAATCATTTGAGGCATGTATGATTTCATCCTTATAAATAGTACGTGTTTTTTTTCGTTGCTTCGAGTTTGTATCACTATGTAGTTTGATATGCCTACAATCCATCTTAGGAATAGGTGAGGTCCTAGGTTAAACAATTTTCTACTTTGAGAAGCCTTGTTTCAATATTTCTTATAAAAATTGAGAGTGCGAGATAACGGGAAGGCTCGGGGGTCGGTGAGAGAACATAGAAAAGGCAGAAATTGGGAAGTCCATTTTGAAAAAGGGTCGATACTAAGAAATTAATTATGACTCCATGCCCAATGGATGTAATAAGGCTTCATTAATTATGACTCCATGCCCAATGGATGTAACAAGGCTACTGGTCCCTTCATCTAGCAGGAAGATTTCCCTGTATGTCGCCAAATTGTTATCCCAAATTCACCCCCAGGTAAATTTAGTCAAACATGACCCCGCACACAAAGAAAATATAAAGGAGATGATTCAAACCCACGAGATCACATTCCAGAACAAAAAACAAGGGGACAAGTGAGCTCAACTTAAGGAGCATAGGGTCAAAAGAGGTTAGCGGTGTCAAAATAGTCCAAAGCACATAGGAGAGAATTAGAGGAATGACTCAAAGTTTCAAACTTCAAATATGATTTTCCTTGGGGTAGAACAAATAGACTCATGGAAGCGCCATGCATTGTCTTGGTGTAATTCCAAAAGGCACAGCAAAACAGAGGCTCCAAACATGTGCAATCCCGCCATGCATCCATGAGCCAAAATAGACAGAGTCAGCCCAGGTTGACAAGTCAAAGATTTAGGCGAAGCCTCCATGTGTCTCTCCAACACAACTCCTAAGTTCGGTCTAAAGGGCGGTCCTCAAATGAGCGCCAATCTACCACGTAGCCGGGGTTAGAGAAAGGTCTCATCATCCATTAAAAAGTCATAGACCCACAAAAGGTTCCACATGTCTCATCAAAGCAACTCCAAATATAGGATCCGAAGGTGGAACCCCAAATAAGCATAGGCTCAAGCGTGTGTCCTGTGTCAAAAAGGAGATAGAGTGGGCCCAAAATGACTAAGTATAAGAGAATCAAGCCTCCATGCATCCCAACGGCACATCTCTAAGGGTTATAGTGTAAACAGGGTTCCCTAAATGAGCGTGGAGCTTTCACATGTCCTAGGTCCAAAAGGGGACAGAGCCAACCATTCAAAATGACAAAGTATAGAGATTTAGTGGAAGATTCCAACGTGTCTCATCGATAATTTCAAAGGCACGTCCCAAAGTGGAGACTCAAATGAGCACGAGGCTTCCACATGTCCTAGGGCCAAAAATTTATTGAAAGGACCATTGAAAATTCTAAGTAGAGGTAGGCTAGCGGAAGGTGCCATGTGTCTCCACAGTGTAATTTCTAAGGTAAAATTCAGAGCAGGTCCTCAAATGTGTGCTGATCCTCCATGTGTCTAGGGTTAAATATATGGCCCCACCAAGCAAAGGGAACTTAGCCAAAATACAAGGAAATAGGAAAAGCCAATGGAAGAGGCCACATGTCTCTTTGGCACACTTTCAAGAGGTGAATCCAGGACGGTCCCCAAACATGCGTCAACCCTCCATGTGTCTCACTAGTGTAATTTCAAATGTGTGGCCCAAAAGGTTGTTCCCAAATGAGTGCCAACCCACCACGTGTCCCAGAGTCTGAAAAGGTAAGAATGGATGTTGAAAAGTCCAAAGGTCCACAAAATCCTCCATGTGTCTTAGGTCAAGCACAACATATCCACAAACAAGAGGGACTCGGAAAACACAAAGGAGCATAGAGGAGCCCGTGGATGATGCCACATGTCTCATGGGCACAATTTTAAGAGCGAGGCAAGGGGAAAAATCTCAAATGAGCATGGGGCTGCCACATGGCCCCTTTATGAATAGACCCTTGCATATTACAAGTCATGTGAAGCGCCTGACCCGAGGAACTTTAGATGACCTTATCTTTTGATTGGAAACTTAGATTTAGGTGGGAGAAGACTTTTTGAAAGGTCTCGACATCCTCTAACCCATGGAGGCCTGAAACTTTAATTTTGACAAGGTTAGGTAGGTACGAAGTAGGAAAATACCTTGTAAGCTATTAATGAAGGATTCAACCGCTTCAACCACCCAGATTTGATTTTGATCTGTTGTTCTTCTTTCTTCGACACGCCGAGAAGACATAGAGTATCGGATTTGATAGATTGTGGGTGGATTCATAGGGGGCATTGAGGGATGGTGGTTGAGCTTTCAGAGCAGGATTCAATGCATCGCAGGGGTGGTTGGAATAGAGTTTAATTTTCTCTCTCATTCTTCTATATATTGTAAAAGAGGGGAATTTCTAACGTTGGTCATTTTTTCCACTCTACCCCCTTCTCTCTTTCTTCTTTAGGGTAGAATGTGGATTCTAAGCCTCTTCTCATGGCTCTGTAATGGAATTTTCTTGCCTCTTGCCCACTAATGATGTATTATGTGAACTCATGGAGCAATAAAATATGTTTTGTGATGCATTTTTTCCATCCTTCCTTATTTTATTGTCTCTTCTTACCTCTCATCATTGCAGGGTATACTGTGCATATTTCTGATGTTCATTACAGGTTCTGGGAGCTGCGCTTAATGGGTTTTGAAGTGGTGTTCTGTGTGAACTCTATCTCTAGTTTGTGGTGCATTTTGTCCACCCTCTCCTCTTCTTACCTCTCTCCACTTCAGGCATTATGGGTCTGTGATCACCCACTTCCTTTTCTGGTGTATCACTGCTAGTGTAGGCTCTCTCTTTCACCCTCTCTCTCTCTCGCCCCCTTAGAATGGTTAGATTAGGATAGGTTAGCTTTGCATGCACTAGAGTCACTTGTGGCAGGTATATTAGGAAGCAAGAACTGGATTTCTCCGGAGGGCCATCTCAGGTTTGCAAGTCTCACACCTTGAGAGATGGTCCCATGTTATGCAATCACACCAAATTCCCCACTCATACACGAGGCCATTCGGGGGTGTTGTGATTCTCGCACTAACACCTACACCATCACAAGGAGATTCAACCTCATCTAGCCCATCCTCTCCTCTACCCATAGAGGATCCTATAGGAATATCATTTCCTTTAGATGACCATTCACCATTGGACCTTCAAGATCCCACAGATCTGCTTTCAACTCTCTTACCCA
Organism: Taxus wallichiana var. yunnanensis; assembly: GCA_018340775.1. Taxonomy (NCBI): domain Eukaryota; kingdom Viridiplantae; phylum Streptophyta; class Pinopsida; order Cupressales; family Taxaceae; genus Taxus; species Taxus wallichiana. The sequence goes on along the minus strand of CM031237.1, from coordinate 828,399,779 downwards.
TAGAGTCTGAGGCTAGCCATTTCTTTGTGTCTCAAACACATTTTTGGGAATTACAACTTGATCCTGTCGGCCCCGCTTACAACAACACTATTTTTATGCTTAGGTGATCACCTGGACTATGTTGATAGAGCCTTACTTTGGGATGCCTTCTACTTTTTGTTTCAACACAAATGCAGTTGTCCCTCGCTGACACCTCCACTATCTATCCAAAAGTGTTTTGAGCAACCAAACAAAACACAACTACGACTATTGCAACACCTTCCATGTCACCACCCATGGCCCAACTCACACCTCTCTGCCTATAACCCAACATACATCTACACCCAAACACCTACCCTCGTCTATATCAACTCCCTTACCTAAACCTATCCATACCTTGGGGTCATACTAATAGCTATCCTTACTCACCCACCCATCAAATTAGATTTAACAACATCTTCCAAAACTAATGCTAAACTTACCTCGGCCCGTAAAAAGAAGATCTAATCTCCTAGGCCTCATACACCAACCTCGCCTACCATGCCATTATCACCTTCACCCCTTCCATCCATCCTAGGACCTCACCCTCAACCCCGTCCCAAGAAACCCTCGTCCACCGGTAAACCAAAACCCAACAACCCATTTCCTCAATATAGACCACTAATATATCCAAGTGACCCACGCAACTTCCACACTCACCTATAACCTTCTTACCACCCATACCTCCACTATCATCTATAACTTATTCACTAGCCATGACACTTTCTTCTCTTTCACTCATGCCTTCTACCCAACCTACACCACCCACCTCCAAAGCACCTTGGTTACCCCTAGGTAACTCATCCTCTTCCACCATTTTCTTTCCCCTCCGCATCTTGTACACCCATGTCATCATTTCTAAAAATATGCAACCTAAAGCTAAACATCTGCTACCCTCCAATAAAGTAAGTTAAACCAACCAAATATTCTGCCGCTAGCTCTTCTACCATGCCCGTACCCAAGTAGATGCAACCAAGACCTAAGACCACTTCACACACAAACTATTAAACCAACCCATCCCCCTCCTGTAAAGCCTCTTCCTCCATAATTAGTTGTACCTACACCCAAACCCACATTCACCTCCCATTGTGATCCACTAGCAGGATCCTACACCAAAATCTTAACCAATCTCCTTGAAACTTATGTCATCACATTACCACCTCTTAGATCTTACAACCCACTCAAACCCAAACCAAAAGGGTTTGATGAACCAAATTTTTGCCTACCATCATGTACTAGGACACGATGTAGAAAATTGTAAGGCTTTAAAAACCACTCTTGTCCAATTGTGTCCTCCCAAAGAAAATTTTGATGACGAATATCTTCTTGATGAGGCCCTCATTTTCCTTTACCAATTCCCACATATCTTCGCCCATTACCTACTTAGTGACCAAAATCTCCATCCCCACAACTCTTTGATCCACCCCCGAGATTCAAGATTAACATGGTCTATATAAGAGATTTGTCCAAACCACCACCCAAATGCCAATGCGCCCTACTCATTTCACAAGGATTGTATCCCCCACTATGGTTTTTTCCCTCATGCCACTATACCTTCCATGACACACCCTCTTCATCCACCTCCCCTCGATTAACATGATCAACATCACACCCATGCTTAGAAAGACAAGGGCAAGAAAAAGCAACTAGCCCATCAACCAACCATGTACCCAACATACCATCTACACCCATACTCGAAGTCACCATTCAAGGTCTTACATATCCTATTTCCGATGGGGTTATGCATCACACAATGCTAAAACAACTACACCAATCCCCCTCAAAATGTCTTTATATGACCTAGTCTAAACCTCTGAGTCACATGGTCAAGCCCTCATGGAGGTCCTTCAATCTATTGAAGTCTTACTAAATGACCCAACACCCATAGCCTCCATCATTACCCCCACCACGTAGCCTCTCTCACTAATTCATATCCTTCCTCTACACCTCCACCAACTCGCCAAGTGGATACCCTCGCTTTTCGGATGAAGATATTGCTCCCTTAGCCCTACTATTTTCATCTCCAATCGAAGATATTGGCCGATGGTGGTGATAACATTATTATCTCCTCCCATGGTTTCGACCAAACGTGAATACTACCATATTTCATGATGGTAACCCGGTTATGTTGTGCTCCTTCAATGACACCATGACTCTACCTACAGGTACCATCATTCTCCATGTCCATGTGGGTCCCGCACTATCCTAGAGCTTTTCTATGTCCTACAGGATTTCTAATATAACTTGTTCTTGGTTAACCTTGATCTTCCTTCAATTTACATCACCATGAGGGACATAATTACATTATCCCTGCCACCATACCTTTTAAAACCCGTAACATGTTATACCACTAATGATGTACTTGTACTAGTCAAGGCATCTCGCCTTTAGCCTCAAAATCCACCAAAATTGCCACTACCTCTGCTCATCTAACCTGCATGCCCATAAGTCTCTTTATGAGCCATGACTTCCCCATCATCTAGCGAGACATCTTTCCCGCTACCCACATACCGACTATTGATTCTTTAGAGGGTGTTTTTCAACACCTCACTCTAGGGTAATATCTCCTATACAATATCGACACCTTCCTCACCTACGCAAGAGTATGGGAACCTACATCAACACCCCGGCTATGACATCTCATCGATTACTTGATGTTTTCTCTTATGGACCTCCCCACCTTCACCAATCTAAAGGGGATTTAATATTGCTTTAAATCGAACCCCCATAACTCATTTTCAAACCTACACTCCTCACTAACCACAAACTGCTTTGCTCATTTTCCTCCACTAGTTCAAAAGGATGCTTTGGATTTTAAGAATGGGGAAGCCATATTTTCATTTCATGGAAAACATAATGATCCTGGAATTGGTTTTAATGCATCGTTCGCGTCTCATCCAAGATGAGAAATCTTCCCCATCTCATTCACCCACTTTACTTCAAGTCCAAGATCCAGAATCATTCCTCCTAAAAAAATTTTTGTAAACACCATTTTCTTGAGACCAATACCTATCAACGCAATGGCGAAGCTCTCCCATTCCTATCTCTGACATGATTGATGACGATACGCCTTCAAATGTCGGAATGAGTCCATCATCACCTACCTTGGTGCATAAGACTCTTATATTCATCATCGTTACCCTAAACCATGTTGAATGAATTGACCATTCAACATTAACACTCGTGATGACTTTATAAGATCAGCCAATCCTTAGACGATACTTTCTTTCCTTCAATATGCTGTGTTCACTCATGCCGATATCTCGTATTGACCCAAAAATTGTGGTTCCAATATTCCAACCATCCTGCTCAAAACCATTAAACAAAAGTGTCTTAGAAAATGTATCCTCACATTGCTCATAAATCAAAGAAGAAATTCAATGCCTTCTCTTGGTTTCCTTCATTCTACCCATTGATTATCCCTAATGGATTTCTAACATCATTCCTATCACAGGTGCAAGCGGACTCTACATTTGCACATATTTACGTGACCTCAACCTCGCTTTATCCCAAAGATGATTTCCCAATCGGGCATCATTCCTAGTTGATCTCACCATTGGCCTTTATCACTCACAGATGGTTTCTATACAATCAAATATTACTTATCAACACATTTCCTTCATCACCCTTGGGGACCTTCGCTATTGAGTCATACCTTTTAGCCTCAAAAATTTTGGTGCTATATCACCGAGCCATGACTTACATCTTCCATGACATCATGCATCGTATACTTGAATATTACGAGATGATATTTTGTAAATCTAAACATCGAGGCCGAACACTTGTCCATCCTTAAAGTCATCTTTGACGACTCATCAAGTATTGTGTGCATCTTCAACCAAAGAAGTGCATCTTTATGGTACTTTATGGAAAACTCCTAGGTTTCATCATTTCTTTGCAAGGCATAAAGTTGATCTCGCTAAAGTCAGGTCATTAAGAAATGCCTCCACCCACTAATCTCCGTCAACTTCAAAGCCTCTGAAAATTTGCAATCCATTCACCATTTTATCTCAAAGCTTTCCACTCATTACTATTCCACCATCCTCAAGAAAGACGTGTCTTTCATATGGGATTTCGAATGTCATAAATCCTTTGAAGCCTTAAAACAATACCTCCTTCAACCATATGCTCATTTCTCCTAAGGATGACCAGCCCTTTTAAGCTATATATTTCCTCCATTGACCATTCTTCTGGAGTGCGTAATGCTTCGATAAGTTGACACTGGTTTATTACATCAGCCGCACCCTTCTTGAGTATGAAACTCGATATACCCATCTTTGAAAAATTGTGCTTAGCCTAGTTTTCATCACCACCAAACTCTGTTACCTACTTGATCACAAAACTTTTGTCATTACTAATACTTGACCCATTACACTATATGTATGCCAAACCCTATCAACATCAATGTGTTGCACATTGTCTTATGCTTCTTGTTGACCTTGACCTCGAGTTCATTCATCAAAAGTCTATTAAAGGCCGAGATATCCCCACCAATTAGCCGATGCACCTATTTCTTGTAATCAACCATCTAATTTCGACTTCCTAGATGAGTCTATAGTTACCCTTTCCATGGACCAACCCTCTTACCAAATGACACTCTTCTTTGATGGCTCCAAGTGTCGCATGGGGGTGGGGCTGATGTTATCCTCATTCCCCTTGAGGGTGAACCTGTGTCTTTGTCTTTCAAAATTAATTTTGATTATATAAACAATATTGCGAGATACGAAGAACTCATATTGAGTCTCCGTGATCTGCATATGCCTTAGATGTTAAAACAATTAATATCTTTGTTGACTCTCGCTTGGTCATAAACTAATTAAATGGTCTATACCAATGTCATAATGAGATCCTTAAAAATTATAAGTAGCACATAGACATAATTTTGACCACCTTTTGACCATTATACACTTCAAACCACCCCACATTCTACCAATAAATTTGTGGATACCATGGCCTCGCTTTTCTTATCAAATACCCGCTTCACCTACCGAATCTAAAATCTTTGTCACAATACAATAGTTTCAATCACCCTCTTATTTACCTTGTGAGGTCTACTCTATCGAAACCATTGCCCCTAACCCATGTGACCTTTGGTATAAGGATTTCTGCAGACTATCTTTCCCTTTCCATTCTACCCACTGATCTCACTCATAATGGACAATGTGCCTTTCTTAAAAGTGTCTCCCATTATGTCATCATGGGTGGTCTTCTTTACAAGCATGGCTTCGATTGCATTCTCTTGCGATACCTTACGAGTTCTAAAATTCCCTACACCATTAAGGAAGTCCATGATGGAATTTGTGGAGGTCACTTTAGTGATTTAGCCATTGCAAAACACATCCTTCACCTTGGATATTATTGGCCAAACCTAAATCATGATCATTGTGATTACATCAAATTTTGCGTGAACTTCCACAACATGTTAATCTCCATCACATGCCTATTCATGCCTTACATGTCACATGAGAACTTTGGCCTTTCTCTCAATGGGGTATGGATCTTATCGATGAGATCAACCCCTATTCTTCACAATGCCACCAATGGATCATAACTACTACCGAATATTACACTAAATGGGTCGAGGCCATTCCTCTCATTTCTACAAAAGTTGAGAAAATATGTGAATTCATCAACCATCACATAATTTTTTGTTTTGGTGTTCCTCACCGCCTTATCACTGATAATGGAAAAAAATTCAAAAACAAAACCCTACGCAAACTATGTGACACTTTTGGAATCCAACTCAGTTACACATCACCTTATTACCCGCAAACCAATGGTCAAGCCAAATCAACCAATAAAACCTTGAACAAAATTCGTATGAAGGTAGTCAACGATACTAGGAAAGATTAGCATACGCACATCCCTTTCATCTTCTCGGGCTTATCGTACTAGTATTCACACTTTGGCGCTGCCACACCCTTTTCTCTAGTCTACGGTACCGGGACTCTCTTACCTCTCAAGTCTAGATTCCATCTCTATGCATCTTACTATAAGACATGCTCAATGACAATGACTTTTGCCAAGATAGTTTGGTGCAATCAGTAGTTATTAGATGAACATCATCTCAATGCTCTTAACCATATCTAAATTTACCAAAAGCATATCAAACATGCATATGAAAAACGTGTTCACAAAAAAACCTTCCAAGTCGGTGACCTCGTCTTGAAAGAAAATCAACATGTAACTAAAGAAGAGAAAAGTAAACAAGGCAAATTTGCTCCTAATTGGCTTGGACCCTATATCGTTACTCGTGCCTATGGATTAGGTGTTTATCGTTTGTCTTCACTCAAAGGTAAACCCAAACCTAAACCCCTTAACACCTTGCATCTTTGACCATTTTATTGTTGATATCAAGTCCTATATCACTTCCTGTCAGTTGATCACTCATCCCTTGAGTGTTGTTAACCTTCCATATTACCTATTTTTGAGGATCCGCGACTCAAAAAGAATCATGTGTAGGCAATCACCATCTGGTTCCCTATAAATGACCTCCCCAACCAAAAATAAGGGATCCAGGAATTCATTTGGCGAGAGAGGGAGAAGTGAAACAAGTAGAAAAAGTTGTAGAGAAGAGGATCGATCGAGATCAGAATCGAGCAACTAGATCATTGTCACACTTGTCCAAGCATTGGGAAATATTGAGGATAACTTCATCATCTCGGCTTTCCAATATTGGATCATCCCAACTAAGCCTTACTATCGCCACCACATTCCTTGGACCTGTATCTTCATCGGAAACTAGTAAGTAGTATCTTGTATGTTTCTAAACACCATTTCTTGAACTTTTAATTCATAATAATCATAAGCTCACTCCTAGATCTATCACCCTGACACTCTCTGCACCTAAATTTCATTCATCAACCCGATATTGCCCCAAAAGATAGTTTTCTCACTCTCTAAGTTTTCTCCATCACCCTACTACCCCCGATCATTTATTAACCCTATAAACACCATAACCACACTTTACAATGACTTCATTCGAAACTCCTAAATCACGCCCCTGATTGATATCGGTTATCTTCTACTGCGGTATCGCATGTTATAACTCCTGATCGATTATCGGTGACTAAACATCGATCGTGACTTCTATACCAAAACCAACCTTTCCCTTATTTACCCCCAAACAATCTCATATCCAGCTGGGTCTATCCTTGTAACTTGATCTGAATGCATCAATAACCGGTGACCAAACAAACATCATGACATTTTATTATTGGTAGTTTAGTCTCTATTGCTTTTTAACAAGGTACCTAAATCATGATTTCACAATAGCTTCTTTATTATCATTTGCATTAATTCATATTAAAAGGGGAACTGACCACCTTCGAAAGGAAGTCTAATATTTCCTGGGCCCAAGGCAGTTCCCTCACTTATTGTCTAACTAAGATCTGGTGGTCTTGTATTCTTACTTACAGGTAGTCCTTCCCAGACAAAAAGGAGTTCTTCACAATCGATTTGATCTCTCTACGGTACACGCACACCTTCCCAACACCCAACGTATTCCTCCTAGCCCTAACCCTTATCTGCTTCTCAAGAGAATGAAAGGATAAAAACTCTATTCTCGGCTCAAATTCTGTGAAACATTTTGGCACACCACGGGACCCTTTTTGGGTTTCTTTCTTTCTTCTTGCTTTCATAGGGAGCACACTTGTTCTTTCTTTCTTCTAAATATTCACAAAATATTTTTTCATTTTGGTAAAAGAATTTATCTTTCTTTCACATCTTTACATTAGTGAAAGTCATCTTCTTTGCTTCATTGAATATCATTTTCGATTTGGGTTTAAAACACGTGCATCACATTCTTGCTTGTTGTTTTTAATTCTAGTGAACGTAGATTAAGTAACCGAGGTCACACACGTGGTTGTGATATCCACGGTATTGATTAGAAATTAATCTTACTCTCTGCGCACAACACACATACCAAATCACATCATAATCGACAACACAACTCAAACATCCCCTTTCCGCATGAGTATTCCTCTGCTGATTGAGGTAGCCTTATGAGCCAAAAAAACTTGACATCTCCTTAGGTCTTTTGTTTAGGATTGACATCATCTCGTATAAGGCATAAGCCCAAAGTGATTAAAACTAATCCAAGGGTTAGTCTTTGATTTTCTTGTGCATCTTGCTTGTTTTTTTTAGTTCTATTTCTCTCTGTCATACACTATTTCGGTTGATCACTTCAAGACAGTTTGGTAGGTATATTAAGAATTTTTATCCTCAAACCAGCAGCCTTCTTACATCCTCTCTTTGCTTTCACATTGACCAACACCGGTCCTATACTACCAACATCGGTTCCGATCGACGCCGTCGGCTACATTCCGACCAACATCGGCTTATCCGACCGATATCGGTTATTGTGTTTAACAGCTTCTTGACAAACGAACCTATCAATTCCAACATTTTGTTGTTGTTTCGCATTCTGATTGATTAAATCTGTTGTGTCCTCTTGTCCATGATTGTTATCACCGAGAAATGCTGCAGCCATAGTTTCCCATGCCTATTCCGTGCCTTTTCTGAGTCACCCCCTCCACATCCTATGGGAATCCTACTGAATACCAAGAATTTTCCCAAGATCCCTATAGGAGATAAGGAATTTTCCAAATTTTGGATGCTAATCCTAGCCAGTCAACATTATTTGTCTTATACCCTTGACCGTACACCAATGACGGTCAGCTCCTCATCAGGTATGCCTATTAGTAACCCACTCACTTAGCCCCTTCCCACCTAATAATTCTGCCTCACCATCTTCATCCTTAGCCCCGTCTCCCAGCTCAGTGGCTTCTTTGGTGGTTCATACTGCACCAATTGGCTTTCCTTTCGTTAATCTGGGGCCCCACATATCACTACCATCCACTGACCCTACCTCATCTCTCTCACAGACTATCTCTTTTATAACTTGCTCTCTGCCACCTATACACACGAGCTTTCCCTCACAAGCTCCGCCCACCTTTTCATTTCCACAAATTCATCCAGTGGCCTCAACCTCTTATATAGGACACCCTTATTCGGCTGCCCCAACACATTCATCACCATTATCTTATCAACATTCAATCCCACCATTGTCTAGTAGCGGCTCTTGGACCAATCCTCCTCTGCATTTACTGACAAAGACCATCATCTAACCCAACCAATGATTTAATCAAATAGATGATGCACAAGATGCAAAATCTTGAGGCTTCAGTTTTAGGAAGTTGTAACACCCTGACATATGAGCAAGTTTTTCGGGAGCCTATTCATCCTTATGTCCCCCTTTATACATATCCTCCTCAATGGGAATTACCGAAATTTACTCGCTTTAATAGTAAGGAGGACCCTCAACAACACTTACGATCATTCGGACATGCTCGCTATCTCGATTGCTTTGACGATGCCTTACTACTCCGTGCCTTTCCCCATGTCCTTATCAGGACTGCCTTGAGTGGTATAGTGCTTTAGCCCAAAGACTCAATCTTCTCCTTTAACCAGTTAGCCCAATCTTTCTTGGATCACTTCTCCATCATATTGCCCGAGAAATTATCCATTACCGAACTCCTATGCCATCCAACAATTTGAAGATGAGTGTCACATATTTCGTTGGATGATGGCGAGGCTCATCAAACCAACTTACTTACGCCTTACCTCAGCCGAGCTCATCAAACTCTTTACACGGCTCGCTTTAAAGACATTTCTCCCACCCTCCAAATTCAAACTTTCCCGCACCTTTGATGAGCCTTTACTATGGCTCGGCTAGAGATTCAAGCCTTAGAGGAGGAGAAATTGAGGTTACACAACAAAAGCTCAAATTTACGGACCCAAGACTCTACCACCAAACCCAACACCACCAACTCTCATGCATCGGATACTTCAAAATCAAAGGGTGTCGTACACGCGGATGGTCAAATCTCAAGCACTATCTAATACCTGTACCAAAAGCCACCTATAAGTATAAAGCCGGAGCCCATCAACTACACTCCTTGGGAGAAACTTATGGTGTGATCTTAGAAAAATTGCTTAAAAGCGAGGAGCTATCACCTTGCCTCCTGTTAAACCTCACTCCGGGTTTGATTCCACCCGTTATACCTTCTTAGTATAAAGAAAATGACTTACGTAACTTCCATTGCGTGAAGGGACACAGTCCACGAAAAGCGTAAGATGTTGAAAAACATAGTGCGGGAAATGGTTGATGTAGGGGATATAACTCTTGATAATCCTAATTCCCAGCTAATCAAAATTTAAAAATCTTCAACAAACCATTTCCAAACTATGCATCTAACACTAACACAAACCAAGATACCTCAGCCGTAGGAGAAGAGTGTGCAAAGAGATCCATGCGATTTTCAACTCCCAACCCAGGGCTTCCATTGAGGAAATTCTGAATCAAGCTTCTTCACCAATGCGGGGATTCTTGCCCCCTTCTCCTTCATCAAGACAAGAGGACAGTCCCGCTATTCCTTTACCCATAAAGGAATTAACTACCCAGAGTTCTCTTCTCACAAATGAACCTTCTTACACCACATCCCTACAAGATTGTGAGTGGATGTTATCTAACTTATCTATTTCCCAAACATCTCCTTCCACCACTCTTGCTGCAAAAGAAGAAGGCTTGCCACTTTTTCTGTCATCCTTAGAGGAGAAACCCCTTGAGCCTACATCACCAAACTCCTTAATCATGACAGATCCCCTCGAACATGCCCTCCTACCTATTAGTTCTTCATCACCTAAATCTTTCCAGCGACCGGTTGACCTCTTAACACCCATTGATACAGACGCCTCATTTACCCCCTGTATCACACCCACAGTGGACCGGAATCACAACCCACCTCTCTTCCATACCAAAGTTCCTGTTCACACGTGAAGATTTTCATCCCCCAGAAGATAGACGAGTCTTATGGGAGCATTTGAGTACACCATGCTCTACTCAAATGCAGATGACTAATCCAGACACCTCTACCATATACCGAGATGTTTACAAAGCTCAAAATTCCTATGTCCTCACCTTCACCCCCTCATCTCTATCGAATCCCTCACCACCTCTATCAACCTAACCAAACCTTCCTTATACTTGGGACTTCACCGATTCTCGGCTGACACACCCACCTAAACGGTTAGATTTATCCAAAATAATGTCGTCGATCCATCTAGGAGACATACTCAATCTCCTCAAGTTCAATCTATACAGTACCCACCTAAAACCCTCGCCCCGATCACACCACGATACGCGAGTGCACGGCTTCGACCTTCACCATCACACCTACCTTCCATATTAGGGCCTCACCTCCCCTCGCCTCAATACACCATGCTTCCCACATCTTCTTTAACACGACCTATACCTTTTGCACCCCTACTGGACACTCACGGGCGTCTGAACACCGTCTGCCCCAAGTATCTCGCCTACTGTTAACTCCTAAGCAAACTCAATCATCGAAGGACTTGTTTGTTGTCGCTCCTCTCTCCCCGTGGTTGTTTCCTACCACCACGTCAGTTGGGGCCTCATCATCTAACTAGCTAAACATAACTTCTGCGTAGAGGAAACCATGCCTAGTTAAAACCAATCATCAAAATCCCTTGCCTAAATCACCACCCGTATGAACCACTCGTACCCAACCATTACCAAAACAATCAAAAATCTCACCCACTCAATCAATAGCCTCATCTTCATCTGAATTTGACCAGCTCGAAAGGATCTTACTCAAAGATCCTTGATATGTTGGTAGGGGGGATGCGACCATTTCCCTACCCCTCGCTAGACTCTATGATCCATGTAAACCTCGACCTATAGGTTATGATGAATCTAAAATCTATGCTTACCATCACACACTAAGACACGATGTAGAAGGATCTGCAAAGCTTTGAAATCCATCCTTCGCCGGTCACCTATCTCGGATAGACAACCTAAGAAAGACAATTTACGAAGAGAGAATCCCTTAGCTTTGATCCCTTCTCCTATACCATTTGTCCCTACGCCTCACCAAAATCTATCATCATTACCCCGCCTCTCAAGAACAATGACTTATCCTGCCATCTTCCTCCTCTGCTCGTATTCACGAGATCAACATGATTAACATTTGCTACTCGAGGTCGGAAAAACAATGGAAAAGCTAAAGCACACTGCGGCCTCTCTTTCTCCTTCTTCTACCATCCCAATCGCACCACCACCTAAAGTGGTCATTCTATGCTGACCTTCCTATCCTGTCTCTAATGGAGTTTCCCATCGCACCATGATCAAACAACTTCACCATCTCCTATCAAAATGACACTCTATGATCTCATTCGAACATCTCGAATCGCATCGACAAGCTTTAATTGAGATCCTTCAAGGGATAGAGGTCCTACCTAATGAAACCTTTCCACGTCGCCTCCATTTTAACACCCAACCACGTCTCTTCTCTCACCAAACAACCTACCTCCATATAACCACTTTTGTCCTGTATAAGTCTGTGTTTGTCGGTTTTCCGAAGAAGAAATTGTCGTCTTTGGTGCGAAGATCTGATCTGCTCTTTTCATCTCGGCTTATGTCTCGGACATCTGGGTACATTGTGTTATGATCGATGGGGGCACTAGCCTACACATTGTCTCTTCCAAAGCCTTCCAATAGATGAATATCCCTCTTACTTGCACGTGTGCCAACCCCCACCATGTTGTGTTCATTCAACGATGTTATTACTTCTACCTTAGGCACCATGATCCTTAACATTCGTGTAGGGCCATGTACCTTACCCGAACTCTTCTATGTCCTTGAGGAGAATTCCAATACAACATGTTGTTAGGGCCACTCTTGGATCAGGCTATGGGATGTGTTCCTCCACCTTACATAGATGCATCAAATTCGAGTATGAGGGGAAGTCATACACCATCAAAGTTGACACTTCCCTTCTTGAAACCTGCAATATGTTATATCGCCCTAATGGTGTGCTTGTATCAATCAAGTCACCCATTGATCCAGCCCAACCATCTACTTCAACCACGCCTCCACCATCCACCTTAACCACACTCACACCTTCGACCAATGAACCCACCGGCCGCGAATACCACTTCCTTCCCCATGGACAACATCCCAACTTCATATCCTTGGTATATTTTTTTTTCAATGCCTTACGCTAGGGAATACCACCTATACAACGTTAGCACCTTTCATACCCCACGTGAGTAATGGACAAGATTACATGCGCATCCTACCTACGATCGTGTGGGGAGGTGATCTCTACGGACCACCTAATTGCCGCACCACCCCTAACATATGGGGGTGTCGACACATCTCTGTCACCCCGAACCTCCCCTTGGTGTGGTTCCCTTCCAATCTAATTTTTGATATCTAACTAACCGTTGTTTCACCCTCACCTTCTTGACGCCGACTTTGTGCTTGGAAGGGTTTTGGTTTCGGTCTTTATGAACAATGCTTGGCATACTTTATCATTCCCGTAACTACCACTGCGAACACAAAGATCGTCGTGGTCTTGGATTTTTTGAACCACCTACACCGAAGAAACCTCATGTCAATTGTATCCAAGAAAATAATGAAGTCACCCCTTCCGAACCATCATCGCCCATTTTTCCATCTTCACCCACAGAGTCGATAGACCCAGAATCTATCCCTCCTAATTTTTTTTTTTCATGAATGCTATCTTCCTAGGTCCTCTCACTTATAAATGTGATAGTGAAGACCCATCGTCTCTCCCCATTTTGTATCTAGACATGATCGAAGAAGATTCACCTTTAATTAATGTTGTGGAGTGCCAGGATGATGACTCCATCCTCACCTACCTTGGTGCGGATGACTCTTATATTCAACGTGCCTTACCATCTGACACCCAAACTATGTTGAATGAATTGACTATAGAAATCAACATCCACACAGAGGACGATCCTCACATTTTAAAGATCGGACAATCTCTCGACGCATTAGAACAAGCCACCTTCACTACCTTCCTCATCGTGCCCATAATCAAGCTTTTGCTTGTCCTACACCGACATGCCAGAATCGATCTTGACATTGTTGTCCATAACATCACTTTAAAACCGGACTCTAAACCGGTTAAACGAAACCGAGAAAATGCATCCACGCATTGCCCTCTTGGTGAAAGAAGAGCTTCAACACCTCCTTTATGTTTCTTTCATCTTACCTATTACTATCTGTAATGGATTTCTAATGTCGTACTATCACTAAAGCGGCTTACATGGGGACTTCGAGATATGTACGGATTTTCGGGACCTTAACCTCACTTGCCCAAAGGATGACTTCCCCTACCTAGCATTGATCAACTTGTTGATCTCACTGCATGAGCCATGAGATGCTTTCTCTCATGGATGGCTTCTCGGGATACAATCAAATTTTGGTAGCCCCAGCCGATCAACATAAAACCGCCTTCATTACCCCACAGGACCTCGTGCTATAGCTTGTCATTGTCGCCATTCGCCTTAAGAATGCTTCAGTGCGACCTATCGAGAGGGCTATGACTTATATTTTTCATGATATTATGCACACTATCCTCGAGGATTATGTCGATGATCTTCTTGGAAAATCTAAAAATCATAGTGAACATCTCGATGTTTTAACCATTATTTTCGATGCTCATTATAATCTTGTTCATCTTGAACCAAAGAAATGTGTCTTTGGCGTCCTTTCGAGAAACTCCTTGGCTTTATCGGTCTCTTTGTGTGGCATTGAGGTCGACCCAACTAAAGTCAAAGCTATCCTAGAAATGCCCCCACCCACTAATCTCAAACAATTGTGTAGTTTCGCAGGCAAACTCCATCTATCTCGGCGTTTCATTTCAACTCTCGGATCGATGTCAACCTTTCCATCATCTCCTTAAAAATTACATTTTATTTCAATGGAGCAAGGAGTGCCACCAAGACTTTGAGGTTCTTAAAGCTTATCTCTTGTAGCCACCCGTCTTGTCCCACTCAGAGCGATCGCCCTTTCTACCTTTACCTTTTTGCCATCGACCATCTTTATAGGAGCCATGCTCACACATCGTGACTCAGAGCATCGAGAACAAGCGAGTTTATTACATAATCCATACTCTTGTGGATTACGAGACTAGGTATACACACGTAGAAAATTTGTGCCTACCCCTATCATTTGTGGCCACCAAACTCAGACATTACCTCTTAAATCACAAAACTTTTGTCATCACCAACGCCCGACCCTATACATTATATGTACGCCAAACCTCATCTAAACCAACACATCGCCCGATGGCTTATGCTCCTCACCGATCTCGACCTTGAGTTTGTACACGGAAATCAGTCCAAAGGACAAACTCGCAAACCAACTCACGGAAGCCCCCTTTACAGGGAACAATTTACAATTTTACTTTCCTAATGAAATCATCGCAATTCTTTCACTCGATGTGTCATATCCAATGACCTCTTCTTTGATGGATCTAAATGCCAAATGGCGTGAGGGGGTAGGCATTTTCTCATTCCTCTTGAAGGTGAACCTATGCCTCTTTCATTCAAGCTCAATTTCCTCTGCACTAACAATACAATGGAATACTTGAGGCCCTTGTTTTAGGTCTCCATGTTGCGTTGCACTTAGGTGTGAAGTCTATTAATAATTTCAAAGTTGACTCTTAATTAGTAGTAAATCAAGTTACTAGCATCTACCAATGTAAAAATGAGGAACTTCAAAAGTACAAACATTACGTGGATTCACTTTTGACCTTATTTTCTCATTATTCTATCCAAACCATTCCCGATTCAACTAATAAATTTGCAGATACTATGGCTTGCTTGGCCTCACAAGTTCCAACACTTTCACCAACCGACTCGAGACATATTTGTCTTGGTCCAACAACTCTTTGCCCCATCTTACTTAGTTCGGATGTTTGTATGGTAAATAATGTATCTGTTGATTCCACGAGGATACAGCGGTATCACCAATTTCACAACTACCTTACAACCTCTATTCTACCACTTTGACCTAACTAGTAATGGAAAACATGCTTTTCTTAAAAAATTTCTCGTTATGTCGTCATGGGGACTCCTCTATAAACATGGCTTCGATGGTATCTTCCTTCGTTCGTCTAACGCATCTTCGAAGTATCACTCACACCCAACAAATCCATGATGGACTTTGTAGGCGGGCACTTTAATGGCCTCGCCATGGCTAAGCCAGGGATCCTTCGCCTTAGGATATTATTGGCCTACTCTCAATAAAGACTACTTCGAATATGTTAAGCATTGTGTTATGTGTCAATAACATGCCAACCTTTAACATATTCCTAGCCACCTTGTTACTAAGTCGCACAAGATCTTTGGCCTTTCTCACAATAGGGTTTAGACCTTATTAGGCGAGATTCACCCACCTTCTTCACAAGTCACCATACCATCTGGATTATCACGGCAAGAACTAAATATTACACTAAATGGGTGAGGCTCAGTTCCACTCATTTCAACCAAAAAAGAGAAATTGTTGAGTTCATCAATCATCACATTATCTCGTTTTGGTGTTCCTCATCGCCTAATAAAAGATAATGGAAAATCTTTCAAAAATAAGTTGTTCTGAGACTCTTTGTGACAACTCTTTGGTATCAAAATTAGCTTCCTCGTCACCCTACTATCCACAAGCAAATGGACAAGCCGAATCTTCTAACAAAACCTTAATCAAAATTCTCATGAAATTTGTTAACAATTCTAGGAAAAACTGGCATGATCACATCCCCTTTGCCCTTTGGGCTTATTGTACCAAAGCATTCGTACAGTACTTCCATTAATACCACACCATTCTCTCGGTGTAGCGGTACCGAGAAATTTGTCTTGCCTCTCGAAATACAAATCCCTTCTCTCAAAATATCTCTTCGTGATATTCTCACCAATGATGACTTCGCAAGAGCGGTTGTAGCCTAATTAGGAGCTTCTTGATGAGCGTCGTCTTCTGACTCTTCGACCACCTTCAAATTTATCAAAAGCGCATTAAGCATGCTTATGATAAGCGAATTCATGAGCGTTCCTTTAAGATTGGTGATCTTGTCCTCAAAGAGAATCAACATGTAACCAACTAGAAAAGAGCAAACGTGGAAAATTTGCTCCTAATTGGATTAGGCCTTACATTATCACTCACACATATGGATCGTGTACTTATCGCTTAGCTTCACTTAATGGTAAACCCAATCCACAGAACTCCTAATGCCTTACATCTCCGACCATTCTACTATTGAATTTAATGTTACATCACTTCTTATCTACCTTGCGCTTGTCCCTTGAGCTCATTTACCACCTCATACACCTTGTTTCGTGCATCTAAAAATAAATCAAGCTCACATGGTTTGATCATCACCTCCTCTTAAATATGCCTTCCATTTTTAGTCTATTCCATGACTTAAAAGTATCAAAATAACAAGTTCTCAATTATATGATTATGGGATATTCTTGAGTCAAACTTCCTGCAAAACTAGATACTTCATGCCAAATGGACATCTAGACCTCTAAGCTCTAAACTAGATTGCTCCTCGAAGGACAGACTATGTGGCAAAGCACGTCTACTATTATAAACTAGACTGCTCCCTCGAAGGACAGCTATGTCTGCAAAGATTGCATCATGTATCACAGCATATAAGTAGACTACTCGCACTTGAAGGACAGCTATACAAAGTCGCCTCTATCGAAGCTTCTCGCATTGATCGGCTTAGTGAAGATCTCAAGAAACAACAAAATGCATATCATATAGACTTCCGGATCGATCGGTATCTATATCCGAGGAAAAATAAAAGCGGTATTCAAAAGCACTTTTGAGTCATGGACTCGCTTTATTTAGGTTTGGATCTATTTCCAATCGGAATAATCACTTATAATAAGTCCTCTACACCCCAGCCATACCATCCACACGACCTCACCATTTTTCAAAACAACAAAAGGGACGTGACGTATAACTCGATATATTGTGATTATACAACTCTTTCCACTCTATTGACTTCTTGCATATGCAAGGCAAATTGGTCCAGAATTCAAGCTCATCCTATGATAATACGTGGTTTGTTTAGCTCTTTCCAACTATGGGACATTTTTGCCTATTTTACCCGAATCTAGGATTATGTGTTGACCTTAATCGGGACACGGTTCCCTAATGCTTGAGTAAGCTAACCCTCGCTTCACCTATACCTTGCAACTCCAGACAACCTTACCCTACCAATATCAAAATTTTACCAACCAACAAATTGCCTAACCACAACCAAATTTCCTGAATTCACCTCTCCCACAGGTCCTAAGGGGAGAACTACATCGATCCAGAGGTCCCTCCTTGCTTTATGTCATGGGCTATGTAGGCGACACTTAGGAGACATGGGGTCTCCCAAGGTTAGCTCGATCATCCCCTACCATAACCTATCATGTGTTGTGTTTTGCTTAAAATTATAAATGTTTTCACATATTTATATTGATAACACTCACCTTTGTCCTTTATCAATCCAAACATTCAAAACACAAACATTTCTTATTATTATCATAAACTCAAAATCAACATACATATTCAGTTTTCTTTAGATGTTAAACAAATACATCTTCTCTATCCATCGGCGCAGTAGGTCGGCATCTTTATTTATTCTTCTACCCCTTTGAAATTCACGTAGGCCCCTCGTGCCTCATCCCGAACTGGTAGTGATGGTGATCATCGACACCACTCAGCCTCACCATCCTCAAGGGCCCACTGCTGTTGGTTCCTCCCAGCGATCCATGCGCCAATCTCTCCTATAACATGCGAATACGCCCTCTCACATGGAGGAATCTTGCCTCTAGTCTCTCCACTCGTGATTGCCCGAGAAACCTCTAACAATCTTGTTGTCTCATTCACCTCTATTTGAAGTTTTGTGAACTAAACCTACTTGCAGCGATCTCTCTCATTTGTAATCACAGGCTATGTCGGGACAGGATGATCGGCCTCTCACATGTACCTTGCGACTCCGCTTACCCACCATAATCTATAAGACATCTCGTCACTCCTGCATCCATTACCCTACGATCGGTTGTTGTCTCTTGGTCCTTCTTCTCGAAGTGTATGGTCATGGAGGTGAGAAGGGTGCCTCGGCATTGATCCTCCTGTATGGTCTATGAGCCATGGGTATATCCTGAACAAATCCAAATTTTTGCCACATGTGATCTAGAGGAATCCTCTCATACTCACTTTTGCCTCGTGTCCCGCATGATCCACCTCAATCGCTCTATACCCTCAAATCCTTGGCTATGTTCGCTATCACCATGTAGTTCCCGTAAGGCCTCCAGCAGATATCTGCAATCATCACCATCTCCCACATCTGCCTATAATACTCAAAGATCATCTATCATGGTTTCAACTCTTGCCTCTTTCTGCGTCTGACCCATCATCGAATCCTAACCTCTGCACTCCTATCTCTCCTCCTGGATTGGTCGCCTATTGGTTGCACACACAATGTGCTTATAGGCCCAACAATGTAATAAGTATGCACAATCCAGTGTAGTCACGTGATTTCTCCTACATGCCCATAAACCCCTTTATAGCTCTGTAAGATGTGCTGCAGTGCCCATCAAAGAAACGCTACCTTCTATCATCTCACAAATAATACACATCAATGATTTTGGAAATCTTCCCCCATCCTGCTCTAGGTAATGCATAATGCCCGCCCTCTCATTAATACACTGTGACCTTGTTGCCCTTTCAGTTGTCATGAGCAGTATACCATAAGTGGTCTTCGAGCCTCAACATTGTCGAATATCGTGCGAGGTGGACGAATCATGTCGTTATCGCTGCCGCTTTGCGTTAGGTACTGCACATTCTGCTTGGTCTTCCTGTGGTGGGAGTCTCGAAATTTGAAACACATCTTTTGCGTCCTTTGTCATCTCCCTGTTGGCGGATAAAGGTAACAATACGTAA